>PVJX010023287.1:0-29522 GCA_004027295.1 Dolichotis patagonum | reverse complement strand
CCAGGACCTCCCCAGAAAAACATTTTTTAGTGCATACAGTAAAATACCCAGGATTACATAAGAAAATCACTCAGTTACATACAATTATTCACATATTTCAGAAGCAAATTGGTACTGTATGTATGCATAACTGTTACTGTATTGTACAAGACTCTTACAGTGGGTCCAACAGGTACTGTGATTTCAGAGTAAGAAGGATAAATGATATTTAGTGGTATCCTCAACAATTTTAATAGGAAAGTCATGATGATTTCTGTCAGAGACAAAGTCATTCAGGGCGCTGCTGGTCCTGATTTGGTTTGTGGCCCACATTCGTATTTGCACAGTAATCCAAATTCCCATTAGAGGCTGGTGAACATATAGGTGGAATTTTCTTCCATTACAGTTTATGCCCCGCCCCCTCGAACTCTTTTCAGAGCCCCATCTGTTCCCCTCTGCTGACCCAGGTCCCAAGGGCTGTTGTACATGCCAAATCCTTTGAAGACGACAGTGTTGAGAGTTTCTAGGTAGGTCTGAGCATGAGTGGGAGCTGTAAATTATTCTCAGTGCAGTTTCCTTTTATCGTTTTTCAGAGTCACTGATCTCAGTGTTTGGGGAGCAGGGGGATGAATCGAGGGGCTTTGGGGGCAAAGTCATACAACAGGAAGCACTGGGACCTCCCCTGATTCCAGACTAATAGGAGCAGCACTTAGAGAGGCGGTGGTCATGCCAGTTGTGAAACAAAACCTTTAAACAAACTAAATTTAACTGATTTTTGTTTGAACACAGAACAGCCATAGAGGCCGTAAATTGGTCAGACACAGGGCAGGTTCAGAGAGCTCCATGGAGCAGCGTGGGCCATACTCGAAGCCTGCACTCAAAGCAACATAGAGAAATCATCTGATCACTGAGCTTTTGTGACGGCAGCCATCTGGGCCATAGTTGGTATTTGTCAGCCTGGTGAACTTGACACACAGCCTCAGCCTCGTTGGACAAAGTCATTAAGATCATTGGCCATGTTGTGTAGGCCGCCGATGCTCAGACCATATCTTCGCTGCTGCTGGGTGAGTGAATAGCTTCTGAGATGGCCCAGGAATGTTTCTATCCACTGTGCCCACCTTTGTCATCCTTGGAGTGCAGGGATCTTCCCATCTTCTGCCTTTGTGCAATCCTGAATCCATCTGCCTTTTTGTTAAAAAAAACAAAACAAACAAAAAAAAACTTCACGGCATCGTTTGCCTTCAGTGGCCAGTTTTATGTCCAGTACAGAGAGTTCTTCTGAAATGCTGGGCATGGCGTGATCACCTGGCTACTGTGATTGGCTGGTGCCTGGGGGTTTTTTAGAAAGTACATTCCCAAGTTAGTTATGGCTTCTTCCTAAGAACCCGTAGTACGGACATAGCCTCAAGTCAGTGATCTCCTGCTTACCTAATTAATATGGCCAAGAAGGCTTAGCTGAGAGACACAGAGGGGTGAAAGACAACAAGAGGAATGGAAGATATGAGCTCTTAGGAAGCTTCTGGAAATGCTGGGGCCACTCTGAGGGACTGTATTGTGTCCACAGAGCGGCAGGGGCTGCAGCACCCCAGAAGTGTCCTCAACCTCACGGACAGAGGCTGAGCCCTTCAGCGATGGGTTTGAGGCTTTTACGTTGTCTTCTGTAAGTTATCCCAGTTAGTCTAAAGTTAAATTTCCCACACTGGATGTATACACAATTGTGATAATTAAGAGAAGTCATAAATTGTGATAATAAAGAGAAGTTAATAAAGATTGCTTTTCTTTGTGGGGGGGAGGTTTGAGAGAGGGTTTTCACTATGTAATCTAGGCTGGGTTTGAACTCAGCTAGGGAACCCAGACAGGCCTCAAACTCTCAGTGACCTTCCTCAGAGCTCGGTTTATGGGTGTGTACCGACACCTTGGCTTTCCTTTTCAAGTGCTCTGTATAAAATGTCTATATTTCCCCTTCTCACTAAAAGACAAAAATAGGGGTAACTTGATATGAAGGCAAAAATAAATAAATAAGTTAAAAGCCTAGGGTTCTTGGTCCTGGTCTCCTTTGTTCTGGGACTTCAGATAAATCGCTTACTGCTAAATGGAATGTGCTTATCAGCTAGGGATACTATAGAAATCACCGCATGCCATGGGTGTAAGCAACAGGTTTTTATTTCCTCATAGTCCTAGAGTCACAGAAAGCCACTGAGTTCCACCCCCTGGTTAGGGACCCAGAACATTACCTTTCCTCGTGAAGCAGGCATACCTTTCCCTGTGATGAGAGGACTTTAGAGGCCAGCTGTGCTCCCCACTGCAGCTGGCTGAAGTCCAGGTGGGTGTGTTGTCAGCTTCCTGCGAGTAGACCTGGAGGGGATGCCTGGCCAGGTGCATGCAGCCAGGCTGTTTTCCTGCCCCCTCTTCCCTTCATCAGGACATAGCACCTCCTCCCAGGTCCTTCCAGTGTCCCAGAAATTAGGATTCAAAAGTTCCATCTTTATTTCTCAGATGAACACTTTTGACAGAGTTTTGTTTAGCCAGCCTGGGTTGTGGAAGAGGCCCCATAGGCTTGAAAATTTGAAATCTATCATTAGAAAACAATCAAGCAGCAAGGTAGGGACTGGTGCCCAAAGAACTGTGAGTAATACACGCGCAGATCAGATCTGTGAGTAGCTGAGACAACTCCACCACCACCACCAGGCACTTTTCCACCCCAAGAAAAGTGTTGGGGTGAGACAAACCTGAGGGAGTCTGGAGGAAAGGGAGGAATAAGCACATTGCTTTTTACGTAAAAACCTAAACACTATTGCTAACAACTCTCATAGGCAGAGGCTCACAGTGCAGTGAAGATTTGCTGTTAACCTATCTTTAGACAAATAGGTCTGCACTTTATGGAAATTCTGCTACCACTGCTTGCTCATACCAGAAGACTGTGTGTGTGTGTGTGTGTGTGTGTGTGTGTGTGTGTGTGTGTGTGTGTGCTGGGACACAGAGGAATACAAGGCAGAGTATGAGATCAAGATAAAAAGGAACATGGAACTGATAGGATCATCCATCTTTGTAGTGACCCAGCTCCTGCCTGGTGTCATCAGGAGGGTCGTGACCTCCCTCCACCAACTTTGCTGTGTTCCTTCACTGTCCCAGAGCCTTGGACACTGGGGACGCCAAGAGTGATGAATTAGTCTTTGGCTACCAAAGCTTCAGAGCCTAGAAAGAGAACCACGGTGCCAACATCCTGGCAGCATGGGCTCCCCAAGCACATTGCATGCTGATGTCTAAGCCCTGTCCTGCCTGCCTCCCCGTGAGTAGCCACAGCCCCAAATTCCTCAGCCTTTTCTTGACTGAGACAGTGTCTGGGCCTCATGTGCTACCCTGTTCACCATCTCCCTGCTCCCTAAGGCTTTTACTCTCCCCACAGTTTCATGTGTGAAGCAAGAGCTCCTCCCTGGATTTTGGTGTTATTCTCTGTTATAAACTGAATTGTGCCCCACCCCCATTTTAGGCTGAAGTCCCCGCCCTAAACACTTCTTGTCTAAAAGTATTTGAAGTTAGATTCTCCAGAAGTGATTGGATTAAAATGAGGCCATTGAGGCAGAGCTCTAACCCATACCGGCTCAGGGCTTTGTAAGAAGGCGAGGCCCAGAAACGTGTGTTCTCACAGCGAACACCATGTGAAGACAAGGGAGAAGATGGCCATCTGCAAGCCCAGGGGAGAGCCCTGTGCTGAAAACAGCTCTGCCAGCACCTTGGTACTTGACTTTCAGCCTCCAGAACTGTGAGAAGCTGGGTGTGGTGGTGCACACCTATAATCACAGCACTCAAGAGGCTGAGGCAGGAGGATCCCTTTAAATTCAGAGCCAACCTGGGCTACAAAGTGAGCTCAAGGCCAGTCTGAACTACATATTGAAACCTTGTCTAAAAATAAAATAAAATAAAAATACAGAACTATGAGGAAACAAATCTCTGTTGTTTAAACCTCCCAGCCTGTGGCATTTTACTATGGTAGCCCAAGGGAGCTATTGCAGGATCTAACTCAGTATTTATATCTGTTTCCAACAGTTATAAACCAATAAGCAGTCTTAGCTCTGCTACTTAATGGTCTCCATATGATCCCACTATGAACTGGGCACAAACAAGCTGATATTTTAAAGTGATGTGACCTGTGACTGAATGATAGGGTGTAAAAAAATAAGGAGAGAACTGAGTGGTCAGCTTTGGCTGGAGGGGCTCTGGAAGGCGCCTTTATTTTGTGTTGTAACAAAATGGCTGACACTGCATACTTCATACAGAAAACAAGCTCATTTAGCGTAAAGTTTTGGAGGCTGAAATCCTAAGATCAGGTGGCCCTGTCTGGTGAGACTCTGGCGAGGGTCCCTTTCCTACACCACCACAAGGAAGACGGCAACATGGAGGGAGCAAGTGCTGAGTGGGAGAGATTTTTTTTTAATTCATAATTATATATTATTTAGGAATGCAAATCTCAAACAGAAATCAAAAGAATCATCAAGGAACACCAAAGGGATAATAAAAGAAAAATGTACCACTGAGTTAATAATAATCTAGCCATGAAGTAACACTGACTGTTTTGCTTTAGCATCTTGGATAGACAAGAGCACACAGAGGTTAGTTATATAACAGCAGATGACTGAATTCAAATCAGAGCAGCCCCACAGTGAGATATACAAATGAATGTGTTAAGCAAACATACAAGCTTCCTTATTTGATTAATAAACTGCAGTTTATTGTGTTATTTTGTAAAACAATTTAATAAGTTAAAATGTAAGATAAAGGAAATTTTGTTACCATAAATACACATTAACAGTATTACATATTTTATTTGTGACCCAAGATAGTACCTCCTTATCCGGGGGCTCCCAGGCCAGCCAGAAGGTTGGGGTACCTTTGCTTGGATCATTGAATGTATTGGCAGTGGCGGAAGGAAGAGGGACTGTGAGAGAACTGTGGTGAAGCCCTGGCAACGCTGAGCACAGGGAGACACAGAACGACTAGAGGTCAGAGAGGCCAGCGGGCATTCAGCCATCGCGAGAAGCCAGGCCAATACCCTGGGGACGGGACAGAGATGCTCTGTGTCTGCTAGGAGGAAAATGTGAGATACACACAGTGGAAGTGCCATCCCGGGTTTGCTTCAGCACCCTTCAGATAGGGCTACAGAAGCTGGAAGGAGTCATCTCTCTTTGAGTGGGAAAGGTTCTCATGTCATCCTGCTCTCGAGGGTGATAAAGTCTCATAAGAGCTAGAACTGTCTCCAGGCCGCACAAATCCCCTTTGAGGACACTGTGCTTTTGTCCAACCACCTCCCAGGACACCCACCTCTCTCACAGGTTCCTCCTCCATTCCATACCATTACATCAAGGACCAAGCTTCCAGGGCAAGAACTTTGGAAAAACAAATCATGTCCACCTGTGGAAGAAAGAGATGGAGATGTGTATCAGGAAATGCTGCACAGAGGAGGAGAAGGAACCACAGTGAGCCCTGCATGCAGCAGATAGGATTCTAGGCAGACAGAGTAGTGCATGTGTGAAGCCTCCAGAGTCAGCGACAGCATACGGGGCTGCTCAGGCCTCACAGAGCCCTGGACACCCAGGCAGGAGCAGTGAGAGGAAGGGGGTCTGGATGTAGTGAGAGAACCTGCACACTGTGCAGTGGAGAATACCGAAGTTTCAAAGGGCTTCGGACCTCATTTTAAGTAGACTTCCAGCTGCAGATCTGGAGTTTAGGAGCTGGAAAGGTGCGTTTGAGGAATTCCTTCAGATGACGTGGCTCTGCACATTCCCCAGAAAGGCACGCGGCCTTTTTCCCAGAGGCTGGCCCATGGAAAAGGAAGCCGCTCAGACTGCCCATCTGCTCTCTGACCTGGAGCACGAAAGTCTCACCTCCTCCTGGACTCAGCTCTCTGTTTACCTCTGTCTTCATTCTTGAGTCTCCCTTTGCCAGCTGGTACTTTTACTGCCTCGTTTTGGACTCACCATGCAGCTGTGTGGCCTCTTCTAGGACCGCTCGTTATGCACCTGCCACACATCAAATAAATATCAGGGATTTTGCTTTTTTGTGTTGACTTTCAGCTCTCCCAAAGCTAACTGTACGAGCTTCACTGTAGCAAAGAGGAATGTCACCTTGACAAGTAACTGAGGGCGTCTCAGAAGGAGGACCTCCAGCAAGGCTGTGTAAAGGAATCAGGCGTCAGAAGGCTGCTTTTTCAACACAGGAAGCCAGTGGATTCCGGGCCTCCCCAGCACCACTGCTCACCTGGACTGTGGATCTTGTCCCTGGTGGGCATTTGTTTGCTGTCGTTCTGCTCAGAAGTGAACGGAGGGAAGGTTGTAGTGTAAACAGACAGCACACTTGACCAACTGCAGTCACAGTGTGTTACCTTTGGATATTTTACAAAACCACATGACCACTGCTGGAGCCTTCTCAGGAAGGGGTCCCTATAAATGACTCCTGGCAGACTGATCATCATTCACCTCATAGGAAACAGAGCTCCACACTGTCAGTGCAGGATATGCAGAGACATCCAGGATATCAGAGGAGGGCGAAGCTGGGCTATTTATTCCTCCCTGCAGGATTATAGCAGGCTGGCTAAACCCTTCAGCTGAAGGTCACAGCTCCTACACACAAGATGACCTTATCCACAGGGAGGCCTTTGTGCCTGAGTTCTAGTAACCACTCCCTCCCATTGGCCTTCCAGTTGGTGACAGCCCCCCTGCCACATGATTCCCTGTACCTTTTACATAGTCTCTGTATTAAACTTACATCACATGGCCTATTTTACTGTCTCAACTGTTTAGATACAGGTATATAGAAGATTCTAAAATGTTATTGAAGAATGAATGAATAATAGAAAAAGCTAGGAGTCAGAGTTAAAAACCATCCTAGGATTCAGAGGAACCCAGCCCATTGCCCACCATCCCCATGAAATCCTTGTAACATGTAGAAAAACAGCGAAATTCAGTCTATTATGTGTCCCAGACTTGCCAAAAGTATATGGCATTGTCACAGGAACTGAGAAATGCAAGTTGTAGTTCTCTTGCGGTGGTCAAAGAGGACCCTGAAGGCAGCTGGCAACTTAGTGTATGACTCGGTTTTCCATTACTGGGACAAAATGCCTGATGTACATCATTTAAAGGAGAGAAGGTTTATTTCAGCTCACTGTTTGAGAGGGTTTTGTCCATGGTTGCTGGCTCCAAGGCAGAAATAGTATAAGAAAAAGGTACAGTAGAAGATAGCAGCCAGGAGGCAAAACAATCAAGAAACAGCCTGGGGAGCTGGGGATTTAGCTCAGTGGCTTAAGCGCCTGCCTGGCAAGCGTGGGGTCGTGAGTTCAATCCCCACTACAAAAAAAAAAAAAAAAGAAAAAGAAACAGGCTGAAAGAAAAAGGCTAGGGACCAGATGTAGTCCCTAAATTCATACCTGCATGACCTATGAAGCCCACCCAGAGGTGTGATTTACTAATCTCCCAGGCCTCTCACAAGTCAGTGTAGATGGTAGTCAAGATTCGTCATCACAGGAAACTGTCTCAAAGTAAAACACAGGGTCTGTGACCTTGAAGATGCTTCCACATTAATTGCAGGGGTCGTTGTTATTTCTCACCTCTCACTGACTCTCAGTCTGACCTGTTTAAATTTTATGTATATGGGTGTATCTTACACGTCTTATATTGCACATATACTTCTTTATCAGCTTCTATGGGCAACAGCCATCAAGGTTACAGTCAAGAAAATTCACCCTATTCGGCTGCTCTTTAAGAAATTTTCTGAAACTCCAGTTTTTGTTGTGCTTGGTATCATTGGCAACAAAATGTTAAAGCAAAATACATTCCCATGCTTGAAAATTTGCAGTGATAGCTAACATATCTCAAAATGAGAACAAGAACTTACGATTATGTCATCAAACCGTAACTGCTACTGCAGAAAATATGACAGTGTGATCTGAAGAAATGCCGCTCTGCTATCAGGTGGAGGCTGCTATTTTTTAACACAGTTTTTTTTTTTAGAGGAAAATCTCGAAGGTTGCACTTTTTCCCTGCTTCCCACATCCTTCAGTTCTGATGTCCAGGACTGATAACAGAGATTTCTAGCGCATTCCTAGCTCCCAAGTCATCTAACTCACCTGTGCGTAGGAACCTTGGCAGAGGTGAGTTCAGCTTATGGTTATGAAGATAGATTTTCCTCATTCCATTATTCATTCATTCAAAATCTGTCACATGTTTTCTCTCCTATGATTAATGGCACTAATAACGGAAAATTGAGAATGCAGGTGCAATCGAGGTCATGGGTTCTCTGGGCTGATCAGAAACCAAGCGTCTGACCGTGATGTGATCGGAATCATGTACTTAACACAAGTTTACGGCTACCTCTTAGAAAGGACTCTTGGGATTGTGTGTCATCATTCTATGACAAACAGAGACAGAGGCTATAATGTACTGAATCCACAGCATACTAATCATGTTACTTCTTATCGAAAACTGCATTTGGATTCCTCAAATAGAAAAACTTCAGGTTATGTCCAAGAATATAGTGGAAGTGATGACACTCATGTGAAAATGTCCTGGACATATTTCCCCAGAAGATAGGTTGTAAAGAAATAAAGTAGCTAATTGCTTCAGAGCTTCCTGCAAACGAATTTATCCGGGAAACTGCTCACGTGGGAAACGGCTTTCTTACCAGGAAATGGACTCCCCACCTGACAAGTTTCCCTGTCAGACAACAGCTTGCTCATCAAGACCCTCTCCTCACTGTGCCCACCAGTCTGATCCTCCTATGTCATCAGCTGGGTCCAATATTGACTGATTTCTAGCCTTGGAAAAACAGCCTTCTGTCACCTGAGCCACCCCCATGCTATAGTCTTCCTTGAAACCCTCCTCCTGAGACATACTCAGTTATCTGTCAAGGTGGTGTTTTTCTTTACCACGATGAGTCTAATAAAATTAGCCTTGGGGAAGTTGACAGCAGAAAAGCAGAAAGTAGTATCTGTTGAGTAAAGTAGAGCTGCTCATGATGTGTCAACCTCTTCCCTGTCCCTATCTGCCTCCACTGCTACTTTGTCACGAATGCAGTTACTATGTGTGACTTTTCCGTGAGTCACAGGGAGAAGCAGTGAACACTTGGAGCTTTCCTTACAGAGTTAAAGCACGGTGGAGCTTTTAAGGCCTTAAGCCAGCTGCCACTCCCTGTCCTCCATGTGCACCTGGCCTCTATCAATGCAGAGTTAGTGGAAATAGAGATGGAGAATCCTTCCTTGCCATTCCCTCTTCTACTTGAGCCTTAACCTGTTCTGAGATTGGCTTCTGTGGCCACTACTGTCATTCACACAGCTCAGTAAACATGATCCTGTAACTCTTTGCACAAGCCTAGAATTACAAGCCAAATTAGAGACACTTAAAAAGACACTTATGCTGAAGTCCCCACTCCTGTGTTGTGCTTGAATCAAAAATGTGCACCAAGGGGCACATGGCTTCAAAGTGAACCCTTTGGAAGATGCGCACACAGTAGAGAGCTGACCTCAACACTGGGTCCACCCTTTGATACGTTCAAAGCTGAACGGGCAGAGAGGAAGTAGAGTCTTGGTGGAAGAAGTAGGACACTTGGGGCTACATGGGAAGGGTCCCTCTTGTTGCAGGTCCTTTCCTTCCTCTCTGCTTCCAGGATGCCATGAGTCGAACACCTTTGATCCATCATAAGCTTCCACCAGGATGCTCCCCCTGTCACGGCCCACAGCAATGGAGCCAGCTCACCAAGGCCTGAAAGTGGCAGGCAAGTATGCCTTTCTTAGAGGAGTGATTTGGAGGTAGAGGTGGGAAAGGAGACTAAAAATGATTAAGGTATCTTAGATATTTCTTGGAGGTAGAGGTGGGAAAGGAGACTAAAAATGATTAAGGTATCTTAGATATTTCTTCATTGCTAAGACAATATATGTAACACCTTATAAGTTAAAGGAAGAAAGATTCATTTTGGTTCATTCAGTTTGTAGATATTTCAGTCCACAATTAGCTCCAAGACAGGGTGACATGGCAGAGGGACATAGCAGAGGAGAAACAGTTCTTGGCACGCAGGCAGGAAGCAGCAAGCAGCAAGCAGCTAGCATCCCTTTCCCTTTCCCTTTCCCTTCATATACCATCCAGGATACAGCCTACTGGTTAGTGCCACCCTCACCCCCCAACTATGCTAAACCAATCTGTGAACTAATACAGTCATCCACACTCTTACTCCAGTATCACACACCCATGATCAGCTAACTCCCTCACGTCCCATGTATTAGTGCCTGAGGTTTTGAGGAAACACTCAGTTATAAGAGATATATATCCAAAAATGAATACAGTTAGTATGTAATACAAATATACATCAAAAAAACTCCCCAATCAAAATAAATAAATAAAGACATCTTTCTTCCTTTAAGTTGTTTATCTGAGGCATTTGGTCATGGTGACAAAAAGCTGACCAACATATTCTAGTATCTCAGAATGTAACTTTATTTGGAAAGTCTTTATAGAAATAGTGCATTTGAAGAGTGCATTTAGATATTTCTTCTTTGCTAAGACAATATATGCAACACCAACAGTGGGGGGGGTGTTTGATTCTCAGCCCACATGCCAGTAGACTCAAAGCTGCTTACCAGGGTGGCAGGCTGGTTGCTCGGTTTCCCAGCGCCTTAAGTTCCAACATGGCACAGATCTCAGGAGACACTGCTTCTTGCCCTGGGGTGGCTGTGGCTTGCCAGACCACAGCCACTTACCAGGGAAGCAGGCTGGTTGCTCAGTTTCCCAGTGAAGTATTTGCTTTTATGCTAACCCTGATTTAATGTGCAATTGCATAACAGATTTGATGAGTCAGCTCCAAATTTTATTCTGCATTTCTACTGTCCAGTATTGACAGGGCAATATGATTGTAAAAAGCTCTAGACTAAATTATATGAGGTTAGTTAGAAGATTTCAGAAGGGAGTCAGTGCTGTCTAGGAGCTGGAATGGATTCACTAGAGGGAAAATTCCTCCTACATGAAGTTTGCTAGATTTGTAACCATTTCATTAAGAGACTGCTTCTTTGATCTGGATTTTTGTAAAATGATTGAAAAAGGATCCTAAACATCCTTGGGGCAAAAGATGAATTGTGGGTTAAATGATCGAAAGGTGAACTTATCAAGTGTAGAAATACTCTTATTTAATGACAATCAGCTTCAATTTGGAAGTCACGAGGGACAATTAAAAGACTCTGTCCTCATTTTTTGCTTAAAACACCTGAGAATTTATATGGAGTTGAAAAGAACATAAATTTGTCACATTTGCAGATTGTGCCAATCTGGAAGGAATAACTCATGCCTCACTTAATAGAATTAAAGTCTGAAAATAAAATCAGTGAACTAGAAATGTAAGTCAAAGCTAGTGCTATAAAATATACTACTGATGAGTTGGGATTCTGCTTCAGGGTCCCTAGACCAATTACGTAAGTAAAGGAAAATACGTGGTGTTATGGATTAAAAACTGGTGGTCAGCTTAATGCTCGCTGGATTACATGTCCGTGCTGGTGAGCGTAGATGTTTTACCTAAGGAAAGTTGTCAGCATAAATGGAGATGTGCAGAAGGAAAAGAAAGAGCATTAAGGCATTATGGCGTTGAGACGTTGAGGTATTGTGGGTTCTCCTACATGTTGCTGTTGAGCTGTTAGGTTCTCCTGGAGAAGCTCTGGTCCTCACATCAAGCATTGTTTCCTGGCTCCAGAGGGGAAGACGTGTGTCGCTTGGTCTCCAGGATGAACTCGTCACACTGGCTTCCTGGCATGAACTCGACTGTGCTTGTCTTCAGAGGAGCTCAGGGCCTCCGTGTCGCTGAGGATGGCTGTGGTGCTTTTCAGGACAGCCCTGGTGTTTGTTGTGAGTGTGACTTCTCAGCTCCAGCATAGAACCCTCAACCTATCAGCACAGCTCCTTCACCCTACTGACATAGACTTCCTAGTTTCCACCACTGACCTGTGTGTCCTAGTTGACCCACAGTTGACCCTAGTTGACCGCTGATCTAGTTTCCACCACTGGGCCTTCCCAGCACATATCCATAAAAGAGACTGGTGTGAGTCCTTCTTGTGGGCTCTAGACCTCCAGTTGGACTCTGGGGAGGTATTGTCATGAGCTCTGGGTCTTTATCTGGGCTCATGTGGTACAGTGCTGTGGGATTTAGGCCCTTGACTAAATATTCTATGTCTTTGATGTTGTGAATAGATTTCCTGCATTTTCTTGTGTTAACACTGGGTGACCATCATAAAAATAATATTATAAACCCCATGTCCTGATTCTAATTGTTCTGTGTACAACCCCTGACTACAACACGTGGGTAGGGCAGATTTATGGCCTTTTGATGGCTGAATCACCAGTCATCAAGGATATTATAAACTTGAACTACAGTAGTACAACAGAGATAGTCATCTGTTTTCTCTGTATTTGCTCATGTCATCCTTGCCCGGAGGTATGATTTGGGACAGTGGAGTGTAATAGAAACTCTGACAAGATGAAGAACACCCAGAGAAAAGCAGACAGAAAGGTGACAGTCATGGAAATCATGTCAGGCAAGGACTCAACTGTAGATGTTCCATGTGATAAGAGAAGAGTTTAAGGGGATATGACAGCTGTCTTCACACATTTGTATGTTTGTCACTAAGAAATACTCAAATTTATGTGCGTAACACCTGCAGGGCAAAACCAGCATCCACTGTGACAATTTAGAAGGAAGCTGATTCTGATTCAAAAACAAAACCATCTTTCTAGCACTGCTGAACAAGGAACAGGCTGTCCCTTTGCCCTGCAGTTTTGCAAGCAGCTATGCATGATCCACGCTGATCCATCTATTCATCACTTACATTCCCTACTTTGTGCTTATGCTCTATTTTCTTTCGTTTTTTCCAATCACGTCTCACTTTAACTTAGGGGTGAACAGATAACCTAGTTAGAATCTTAGATCTTAGTGAGGATCTCTGTTGGAAAATTTGGATAAGTTTTTGATTTCCTGATCAGAGGAACAGATCTTCCTCCTTGTTATGTCTAGAATAGCTACAGAACTCATTTTTAAAACACAAGTAAAGGACCAAAAAATAAGAGAATCAGTTCTGTCATCATTGAGCTGCTAAACCAAAGCAAGCAAGGTCTTAACCTTGAAATCCCCTCCTGTGTAAGAAAAAGACATTCCTGTTTGCTTTAGTCAATGCAGTCAGATATTCTGTTATTTATAGCCCAACACATGACTGACTAATCCTGAAAAAATACAATGCAAAAGCAACAACAGAATGAGTTCTTTCAATCCTGATTCTTTTAGTCCATCAGCTAAATGTATGTACTTAAAATTCATATATTGAGCCAACAAGTATCATTCTGAATACTTAGTATGTAGACTATAGGCATTATGCTAATATCTAGATGTCCCCTCGAGGCCTCATGTGATTATAGACGAAGCTTTGGGAGGTGATTGGATTATGGGGTTTATAGTTGTCTTGCTGTTGGGAGGTGGGGTCTGTTCAGAAGAGGCAGAAACTGTAGGAGTGGTCTGGAAGGGTCTATCTCCCTATGTTCCCCCTCTGCTATCCCACCAGCATGCTATGAGCAGCATCTCCTGTGCTGTGCTGTGCCACTCTGCCTTGGAGCCAGCTGACTTTAGACTGAAACCTCCACAAACTATGAGCCAAAAATAAGACTTTCCTCCTTTAAGTTGTGTGTGTCAGGCATGTGTCTCAGCAACAAGAAAGTAAATAAGACAGTAGGGTAGTAGGAATACTACTCTCTCCCTTATATGGGTATATTACCAAAGACTAACTTTTTGCTGAGAATTCAAGAGTATTCTAGAAGCCTACAGCAATGTTATGGTAAGGAAAGATGATTTCTACCTATGAATGAGTTTTATCCTGCAATTCTAAATGTTGTATGGATCCAGATCCATGTTTCTTTCAAAGGGCCCAAGGAGTGTGAGGTGGTTGGGGGAGCTACAACAAATACTGTACATTTAAGTCAACAGTCTCCCTCCATCATCATCACCAGGAGGGAGAGAGAATGCAGCATGAAATTTACTCAGGAGGTTATTCAGAGGAAATAGAATGGGCTCCAAGCCAGAAGAAAATCTGAAGAAATCCTCATTAAACAGCTTCCTCCAAAGACGGCATCTCTATTTCTATCCAACTGTATGAGCATGATCTTGGTTGAACTGGAGATCTGGAACCCTGTGATTAAGAGATCTTGCACACTGACAGTGCAGGCAGAGGCTACAGAACCAAGGCTTCGTAGCGTCACCTCTGCAGGATGATTCCTAAGCAGGGATGCCAGGGTCAGCTGTGGAATTCCAGGAGCCAGTCTGGTAGAAGGGAGCCAGACTTTAATCAAAAGGAGAGGTGGTCTTACCTTGGAGCCTTGGTGGTACCAAGGGCAGAAGCACCAAATATGAGTGAGGAGAGAGAGGAGTTATCCTGAGGTCTTAGTTCTCCTATGGCTAGGGTGATAGTTTACTAGGCAATTTGAAGCAGGGACAAAAACCAGATCCCTCTAACAGATAGGAACAAAAAACACTAGAAGCATTCCTGGGAAGCATAGTTCACATTCCAGGAACTCTGGTTGTGGGCTTGAGTTGAATAAAGCTTCCATTATTACTCAGGTATGAGATTTGTCAGCAGCATCAATGGCAGGGCAGGTGTGACCTCAGTAATTAGGACATTGCATATTAAGCAATTTAATAAGTATTTCTCAAAGTGTGAATTACAACTCATTAGTGAGTTGTGAAATCAGCTTAGTGACTCTCTAATAGTGTCTTAGGTACTTTCTTGCTGAGACACGATACGCAACACCCAGAATTTAAAACAGGAAAGGTTTATTTTGGCTCACAATCTGTAGAGGTTTCAGTCCATAGTTGACTGACTCCAAGACAGGGCAGCATGGCAAAGGAGGAACAGCTCATGACATAGCCACAGGAATCAGAGTGATCAAGGGAGAAGAAACACAGGGAGTTAGACCCTTCCAGGCCATGTTCCAAGTGGCCCACCTCCTCCAACCAGGCCTCCCCTCAAAGCATCACATGTAGCTATAAATTTATAAATGGACTGGTCCACTGAGTATCATGCATGGTATTCTCACCTCCCAAAAGTTTCACCTGTGAGCACATGAGGCTTATGGTTTAGATATAAACCATAACATTCCACTCCTCACTCCCAAAAGAATCGTGCTCATCTCTATGAAAAATGCATTTTGTTCATTTCAAAGAGTAGCCAAATTCCTACAGTTTCATCATTGCTGAAAAGTCCACTATCGGGGACCTGGACTAGATGACCTATCTCCCAAACAAGGATACAGTGAAAGCTTAAATAAATAAGATAAGTGGTATGATTTTAGGGATCCAGGAGGATCAAAATCTCTGCAGAGTTTTTGACTCTGGTGGCTAAGACAGGGAATGTCTCTGGGCAGCCCATATTTTTTTTTTCAAACAACACAGGAAACTGAACAGACATTGGTAGTAGTTCAAGGACCTTGCCAACTTACAAATTATGTTTAATTTAGGAGAACTATCCTATGTTAATTTTGAAGAAGTATCTTAGGAGAAGGTCTCCATGTTGCATTTCACTGCAAGAGTGAAATGCTTGTAGCTACAGTCTTTGTTTAGTTAACTGGAGTGCAGACCAGGTATCCTCAGCTGTGACCTTATCTTGCCTTTGAGGCATCTCTTTGTTCTCAGGTCTGTCATGCTGCAGCCCTGCATGTGTGTTCAATTTCCAGTTTCAAGGCTCCCAACAGCCCACTTCAAAGTCTCCTCTGAGATATAAGCAAACTCTTCTCTGTGAGCTCCTATAAAAATCAAAAACAAAGTTAAATGTTGTTCAATACAAACACATGGGGTAAACATTCCCATTTCAAAGGCAAGAGGGGAATGAGTCCAAAGCAAGTCTGAAATCTAACAGGGCAAACATTAAATCCCATAGTTTCATGCCCAGCACCTGGGGGCAATTTGCAGCAATTTGTGAAATCTGAACTTTATCTAAACCTAACTGTATCTAACTGTATCTAAGCAGATAGGGTGGTCCTATCTGCATAGTACTCCTGGTGGCTGTAGCCCTCAAGGCCTTTCTCTTGGATTTCTTTGTTCACTGTTGCAGCTTTCTGCAGATGTTCCACATTCCTGGCTTCTTCAATATTCTGGGTCACCACTGCACTTTCAGCTCACTCTCCTAGCTTCACATACTGCCCATTCAAGGACCCACTACCTAGTTTCCCAGGCCGTCTTCTGAAATCTGGGTGGAAGCCTTACTGACCCCACAACTCTTGCATTCTGCATATATGTAAAATCAGCACCATGTGGATGATGTCTGCCATCAGCTTAAGCAGCTGACCACTTCTGCATCTTTCTGGTAGTTGCAGAGGCCTACAAGTGCCTGAATGGCTTAACATGGTGAAATGAATCCTGGAGAATCAAGTCCTATTCCTTTAGCTGCTGCCATTCTGAAGCACTGTGCCTTGAGGCTTTCTGCTGAAAGCAAAATCTTTCATCTCTGCAATACTGAACCTGAAAACGTTGGGGCCTTGCTGGTTCCTCACATTCCCACTAGATATTTTTATCCTGTTGCTATTGTCCTGTTCCAAAATACATTAAAATTCTTTTTAATGTTAATATTTTCAACAATCAAGGTCTCCACTGCTTTATCTTTGTGGGCCCCAACTTTACTGGAGCTTCCTTTCTGGTCAAAGTAAGACTATTTTAAATTATTCTGGTGGATTATTTGCACTTGATTCCCAATCTAGAGCTGGCTAAAAGGCCCCAACACTATCCAAGCAACAGCGTGAATGTTTGACTGGCTTGACATTTCCTCCACCAGGTTAATTAGCCTGCTAGCCCTCATATCAGTCTCCAACAGTCTCAGGACATGAGTAAAATGTAGACAAATTTTTCACCAAAACATAACACACATGGCCTCGTGTCTAACTGCCAATGCATTCCTTGTTTCCAGCTGAAATTTTCTGAACCTAATATTTACCAACTGCATTTCTGTGAGTATTCTGGTCTTCTAGGCTTTGACCAGAATCTTCCATTAAGCTTAGTTTAAGGCATTCTAAGGCTATTTCTCTAGCCAGTATCTCCAAACTCCTCCAGTGAATCAATTCCAAAGGCTTCTGGACTGCATGGTCAGGTCACATCACACCAATGACCCAGTTTCTCTTGATCACTGGGCCATTAGTTGCTTTGTCTTAGTTGCTTTCTGGTTACTGAGACACAATACTTGACCCCACAACTTAAAGGAGGAAAAGTTCATTTGGGTTCACAGTTTGTGATTTTTTTTTTTTTTTGGTACCAGGAATTGAACTCATGATCTCACACTTGCCAGGCAAGTGCTTGCGCTGCTGAGCTAAATTCCCGGCCCTGGGCTCACAGTTTGTGGAGCTTTCAGTCCACTGTTGACTGACTCCCTGGCAGGTCAGCATGACAGAGAAGAAATAACTCATGGCATGGCAGCAGGAAGTAAAGAATGATCAAGGGAGCAGGAGGAAATGTACACTTCCCAACCACACTCCCACTGCCTCTAACCAAATTTCACCCCCCAACATCACATGTATACATTCATGAGTGGGCTAATCCACTGATGACTATCATGCACCCATGACCCAGTCACCTACCAAAAGCCCTGCCTATGACCCCATGAGGCTTTGGGGGAATATCTAAATGTAAATAACTTTTTAAAATTGATAAATACAATGAAATAAAATAATCTAGAAAGAAAAATATCAGCCAGGCATGGTGGTACACATCTGTAATCCTAGTACTCAGGAGGTTGGAGCAGGAGGATTGCTGTGAGCTCAAGGCCAGACTGGGCTACAAAGAGAGTTCAAGGCCAGTCTGAGCTCTGTTGCAAGCCTTGCCAGAAGAAGAAGAAGAAGAAGAAGAAGAAGAAGAAGAAGAAGAAGAAGAAGAAGAAGAAGAAGAAAAAGAAAGAAAGAAAGAAAGAAAGAAAGAAAGAAAGAAAGAAAGAAAGAAAGAAAGAAAGAAAGAAAGAACATCCCTGGAGTAAAGTTAACATCCAACTTTTACTAATGTGTGTGTTTCATATTTTGGCATAAAATGCATTTACTCCTATGAATCAGGGATAAAAATGTTTGAAAGTCACTAATTATGACTCTCAGTGCCTCCACTCTTTATTTGAATAGCATAGTCTTTAGGACATTTTGTATCCCATTTTATTTTCATGAGTGAACTAACAGGAAGCAAAATGATCCAGGACATTGGCTGATGTCAATTAAATAAATATCTCCTGATCTTGTGATGACATGTTCTGGTTTTCTGTTGTGCTTTTGGCTCACATAAATATTCAAACTTTACCTACGGGCAGATTTCTTTGTTCTTTTTCTGGTTATATTTTCTCCCTTTTGATTGTTACCGATTAATTTCCTGGAACATTTTCTACCTTGATTTCTATAATTCTGGTCACTTGTTCCAACACTTGTTCTTCCAATCTGATATAAACTCTCTGGTGGTTTTGTTAAATTATGTATCTCTTTCCTTGAAATGTTAAAGGATCACAGTAATGTTCTTAGATTTCACTTTCTTATCAAGGCAGGTGAAAGACCTTGGTTTACTTTTCACGGATTTAACAAATGCTTTTTGGAGATTTCAAACAGCAACACAACTTCCAGAACCTCTTGACAGATATTGGTTCTTGAGGAGAAAGATTCTGTAAAGAGGAGAAAGAAGAGCTCTGCTTGAATGCAGGCTACTTTTATGGAATTATCATCTGTTTTAAGATAATCAGAGGAGTCATATCGTAAAACCAAGGGAGCTCATGGGCCCTCCCAGCCTCTCTTGTTTTTTGGTCTGGAAGAAGCATTGAGATTCTTGGCTGGACAAAGCCACCAATGTCAATGTATCCTATGGATTTTTAAAACATACTGCTATCTTATGGGAAGAAAGGTGAGAACTGAAGCTATTTTTTATTTTACTAAAAACCCAGCAGTGGGCTATCAATTTCTATTGGAACCAAAACTCCCTGGTTTCCACCATCACATTGAGTGAAACAAACCAGACTCAGTGAGACAAAGATTAAATATTCTCTCTAATATGTGAAATCTAAAAAACAAGACAAGAAAGTAGAACGTACAGAATTATTAGACAAGAGGAAGCAAATAAGAATAAGGTGAAGGGGTGAGAGTGCATGTAATACGAAAGGTATCTATGAGCAAAATACATTACACATCATATTGAATCCCCCAAAATACAAAACTGGAGAGGGTAGTAGATGGGCAAATGAGCAAAATATGCTATGTATATGCACAAATCTTCCAAAAGGAAACTCATTAATTGGCATACCAATAAAAAAAAAGTGGAAGAAAAAACACATTTACGTAAATACACACACATGCACGCGTGCGCACACACACACACACACACACACACACACAATTTCTTGGTCTCTGACCTTCATTTAGCACAAGACTTTGCATCCTTCCAGTGGTACCAGGTCCTCGTTTCTGTAGCCTTTCACTTAAATCTTGCCTGAATCATGCTCCTCTCTCCTGCAGCCCTGTGCATTTTGTCATCTGCTCACTTAGCTTCTCTCCTGATCCACCGCTGAAATGATCTACCCTTAACTCCCCTCTGCACTCTCTTATGATCACTAACAAACACTAATGTTTGGTATTATGCAGCAAGAAAACATTGGCTGTTAGTATTCTCCCAAGCACTATTTTTTGCTGAAGTGACCTTGGCATGTTTTTTCTGATATCTATAACCAAAAGAAACATGAAAACATGTTAACATCCATTTTGCCACTAACTGGCTAAGGAAACTATGACTTACTGTCTTTAGGCTTCAGTTTCTTACTATGTAGAGTGGATTAGATTTCTGCAGTTTTCTTCCATATCTAAAAGTCTTGATGCATACACTTACTGGAGATGAAAAGAGACTAAGTAGTCAAAAGACAAAAAGTCCAGCCTTAGAGACAGTCAAAACCATGAAAACACAAATGAGGAGAACATTCTTGCAAATTATATACTCAGTAAATGGTTAGTGTCTAGAATGCATAAAGACCTCTTACAACTCAATAATAAAAAGACAAGCCCTTTTAGGAACTGGCATCGGATCTCATAATGGTTGATATGTTGTGTCATCTTGAGACTTTCGAAGCTTAATTAAGCAACTAGGCAGAAATCAGTGTCCTCACTTTGTAAACATCCTCACCCTGTGCAAGAGGAGGACACAGAGATGGTGTGAATACTAACCTAAGCCTGTGTACAATATAAGGGAGGAAAAGAGACTTGCTTCCCTCCCCTTTTTGCTCTGCTGTTTTACCATCTTCTGCTGCCATGAACTGTAGCCCCTGTGCCTTGCAGCATTGCCTTGGAGTCAGCTGATTACAGACTGAAATTTCCACAAACTGTGAGCTAAATAAACTTTTCCTTCCTTAATCTTGGTTTTTAGGTTTTTTGTCTTAGCAACAAGAGAAAAGTAACTGAGACAGATCTGAATAGATATTTCTTCAAAGGAGTCAAACAGTCAATAAGCACATGACATTGCTTAATGACTTTAGATTAAATGAAGTACATGAAAAGATCCTATCACCATTAGCCACCATAGAAACGCAAATAGGAACCACAATAAAATACCATTTCTCACCTCCTAGGATGTCTGTGATTAAAAACACATGAAAAGATATGTTAGCTAGGACATGGTGAAATTGGAAGCCTCATACACTGTTTGTGGGCATGTAAAATGGTGCAAACATAGGAAATAATCGGGAAAGTCCTCAAAAGGTTAAATACAAAGTTACCATACATCTCCACAATTACATTTTCCTAGGTCTATACCTGAGAGGAATGAACCTGTGTCCACACAAAATCTTGAATATAAATTTTCACATTAGGATTATTCATAATAGCCCAAAGGTGGGAGCAATTAAAAATAGATCATATGATTAATAAATGGACAACATATATAATTCAATGAAATCGTATTCAACCACAAAAAGGAAAGAAGCACTGACATAAGTGAATCTTGAAAATACCTAAGTGAAAAAAGCTGGATACAAACAAATAAATATCATATAATTCTTCATTTATATACAGTGGTCAGAATGGGTAGTTCTAGAGATAGATATGGGATTTGTGCTTGTATAAGGCTGGTGAGGGGAGGGGGAGACAGCAGAGTAATCGCTAATGAATTTTGGGGGGGCAGGTAACTAAAATGTTTAAAGTTTGAGGCAGGAGGATTGCTAGTTTTATGCCCATCCTGGGTAATTTAGCAAGACCTTATCTAAAGATAAAACACAAAAATTGGCATGATGTAGCTCAGGGCAAAGGTCCTGAGTTCAACCCCAATAGCGGAAAAGAAGGAGGAGGAGAAAGAAGAGGAGAAGCTGGAGGGACTGCCAATCCTGCCGATGGTGGTGCCAGTCTGTGAACAGATTACAAAGCCGTTGAGTCACTGCACTGTTCTCGTTGAAGGGGTAAACTGCATGGTACACAACTGATAGCTCAGTAAAGCTGGTTGTTTTGAAATAGCACCTGTTGAGAGATGAACGCTCCTGTAAGACACAGGCTGTTCAGGCAATGGAAAAGCCTTGTATCTTGTTTCTAGTAGGGTGACTAGGTGATAACTATCAGTGTGTCAAGCCTCACTGAATGTATGTGAGTTAATCCTCCATAAAGCTTTTTTTCGTACTTAGATTTAACCCAGGGCCTTTGCATTGAGCTACATTTCCAGCTCTTTTTTTTACAATTTTGAGGCAAGTTCTCCCTACATCACTAAATTGCACAGGATGAGCACAGATTTTCAATTCTCTGCCTCAGTCTTCCAAAGTACTGGGTTAGAAGCCTGTACCTCCACGCTCAGCTAAAGCTGATATTTAAAGATGTCCAGAATCCTGGGAAATAAGCCTGACGGTGGCTAACACTTGCCATCAGGCTCTCAGGAGGCTCTTTGCCTGTTTCTGAGGGTGGAGACTAGTCCCCAGTGCGTGACAGGCATGACACACTGTGAGCAAGACCTGGCCGCACTGAGACAGCAGTGCAACAGGAGATACTAACCCACGTTCTCTAGGTCCGAGATGTTAGAGCACCAGGAGGTCCCTTTTCTCCAGGTGCCTCAGGGCCCTCAAGCTGGGTGAGACTTCCTGACATGGGATGGGTGGCTCTCACTCACTCTGAGTCAGCTGTGTCACCTCTGGCTTCACTGCACAGCTCTGACCTCCCCAACCCAATGTCACAGTTCTTCCTCCCTGGCTGGGATCCTTTCCCCTTGTTTGGAATCTGCCTGCCTAGTACTGTGCCCCATTTTCCTCACCGAGATTACTTTCCTCTCTCTGTAGGCAGGAGGTGACTCTTTTTCTTTAATTTTAAAGAGATTAAAGGAAAACAAAATAATAAAAGCAAAACCAAACAGTGGAACCAATATGGGATTTTGAAACAAGCTGACAGAAAATTAACAACAGTCACTATATTGGATATTTTTATTTTCAGAACAGTTGCTCAGATTACAAGATACAGATGTGCAAAACAGATCAAACAATATAAGCAATCACAGTTTCTTTCTCTGAACTAGTAGGATCAATAGTACAATTATCTTAACTATCTTGTATGTGGGTATATATATATATATATATATATCTCCTTTTCTTCTTCTCTCTTTTTTCCCCATCCCTGTTCTTTCCTTTTGAGCAGTTTCATTCCTTTCATAATATTTATGGTACCTTTTGGACCTTATTTAATCTTTCAGTTTCATACACGGGGAGACAATACAATGTTTACATGTGAGTCTGATTTATTTCACTTAAGAGTATGGTCTTTAGTTGCATCTATTTACCTACAAAAACCTCGAGTTTATCTTTCTTTATAGTTGAATAGTATTCCATGGTATAAAAATACCACATCTTTTTTTTTTTTTTTTTTGGTACCGGGGATCGAACTCACAACCTCACGCTTGCCAGGCAGGTGCTTAAGCCACTGAGCTAAATCCCCGGCCCGACCACATCTTTTTTATCCAGCCTTCAGTTGATGGGCATTTGCATTGTCTCCAAGATTCAGCTATTACAAATTGTGCTGCTATAAACATAGGTGCACATATATCGCTGTGGTATGATGTTTTTAATTCTCCTGGGAAGATACCCAGAAAAGAAATAGCTGGGTCAAATGGGACCTCTAATCCTAGTGTTCTGAGTTCACTGGATGGACCTTTACCGGGGTGACTGTTGTTGAGTAAGAATTTCAGCTCCTGACCCTCAAGAGCACGGCTGGCAAGGCACCCCATCAGGCCCTCCGTCAGAGTGCATGGCTCAAAGTTGTCTTGTCTGAACTTTCCTGGGAAGTACGAGCCCGAGAAACTGTTGTCAAGAATGATCACCTGGCCAGGGCTGGTGATGCACACCTGTCATCCCAGCACTCGGGAAGCTGAAGTGGCAGGGTCATGAGTTTGAGACCAGCCCAACCTATACAATTACTTTGGGACCAACCTGGACTACACAGGTCTCTCTTTGTCAAAAACAATCAAACAAACAAATAACAATAAAAAAGAATATTAGTCCATATTAATGGACTGATGAATGTCGGCACTATTTTATATTGTCTTCAGGTAATCTGAACAGCATAATATACTTTCCCTGTCTCAAAGATGAGGATGGATGCTTGGAGAATGACTGTCCCAGGTCACACCACTGGAGTGACAGGACACAGAGGTAAAGGCAGCAGCCAGAGCTCAGCATCCTGTCCGGTGGGTGGAGTACAGCTCAGCGGCAGACATAGCTTAGTGAGAGTGAGGGCCTGAGTCCCCTCCTCAGCACACTCCCTCTGCAAAGAAAAAGGGAGGAGTTTGTTGTAACTAGGATACGCATATGGGCATTGCAAACAGGTGTAAGGAAGGCAGTATCTAGAAACGTGTTTTGCTCTAGTTTTGTATCCTATAACCCATTTCCCTTCAAACTTCTCACCCGACCCAAATAGTACATTTTAGAACCTTAGGAAAAAGACAAGTTCCCAGTAAAGCAACAGGAGTGCTTCTGAGGTCTGGCTCTTGTCTTAGTCATTTTCTCGTCACTGACACAAAATACCCAACACCCACACCTCCTAGGACAAGAGGTTAATCTTTGCTCGTGGTCAGCGGGCTCTGAAGTAGAAATGGTTTGGGAGGAAAAGCCCGGGGAGGACAGTTGCCCGAGTTGCGGCAGTCAGGACGCAGAACGCAAAGGAAGGAGCCAGGGAAGGAACTGCACCCTTTCAGGTCCTGCCTCTGTGACACCCTCCCTCCGACCACAACACAACTCCTAACAGCACGGTCGGCTTTGGATGTCTCCATGTATTAATCCACCGGTGAGGCCAGGGCCCCAGAATCCAGTTAGTTTGCAAAATTATGAGGCTTTTTGGGGACACCCCACACGTAAACTAAAACAGCTCTTAAGTAAGAGGACTCCAGGCAGCCAGGAGCCACATCACACTCAACCTGACCCTCGGCTTTGGGAGAATGTGAGAGGATCACGGCAAGGATTATCAAGTTTGTATGCGTGTACTGTGTATGTGTCTGTCTGTCTACCTACCTACCTACCTATTTACTGTGTACTGGGGATTGAACCCTGGACCTTCATACTAGCTACAACACCAGTATTACTTATTTTATTTTACTTTATTTTATTATAGAGTCTTGCTAAATTGCCCAGACGGGCCTCTCACTTGTGACTCTCCTACCTCAGCCTCCCAGAGTGCTGGGATCACTGGCCTGTGCCAATATGCCTGGCTTTAGTTCTGTTAGTGCTAAAGCTATGTATCCTGCCTGAAGTCCAGACACTTCCTTAAAAATAAGACAAGAGGAATATACCCATTGAATGCCCTCTAAAAGTATGGAATTAGGGGGTGGGTGGTTAGGGCAATGGGACTAGGAGTCTAAAAATGATTAGTATTCAGTGCAAATCAAATCTGTCAAAATGAATCCCATTAATAAAACATATAGAAAACAAAAGTAAATGTTACAGATCATGTTTTTTTAAATAAACACTAATTACTTTCACTTTTGATGGCCCACAAGGATGTAATGAAGGAAAGAAGCAAACCCACCTCTTCTCACAAGTGTGAGAAGGGAGGAAGAGAAAACACAGAAACGAAAGCAAGGATTCTCCTCTGCTGCCCTCTGAGGGCAGCTCCGTGTGGAGGACAGAAACGGGCCAGGTGTGGGGAAGTCAGAGAGCAGCAGGGCTGGGGCTCAGCTTAGGAACATGGTGTGAGGGCCGGCGAGGGCCCCTGGGAGCACGGTAGCTATGGCCCTGCAGGTCTGCAGGTCTGCGGTGATGGGGAACAGGTGCAAGGGCACACCTGGGGCCAAACCCGAGACAACAGTCCTGGTTTCCCAAAGCCTTTGGGTGGAACTCAGCAGAATATTCCCCTGCATGCCTGGAAGGAAGGGTGCAGACTTTGTGAGTGTGCAGCGGACCAGCAGAGACCTGGTGTCATTGCAGGCAGGGACCCAAGACCAGGGACACCAGCACTGTGGAGCCTACTGAGATTAGGCCTCCAACTAGAGTTTTTCAGAAATCGGTGCGGGCCCAGCAGATGCGGTGAGGACCATCCTCCCCACCTGAGGTCCTGTAAAGTACCCTCACCCATAACTCGGGTGCTGTTTTGGAGAGGAGCAGACAGAAGAAGTGGGAAAGCTTTCATCTGGAGGGTCTGTTTTGATGACCACACAGAGTGAACTACACTAAAGCTTATTCGTTTCTCCCTGTCATAAGCCACATTGTAGCCCCTCCAACCCATCCATATGTTGAAACTGTCACCCCCAGAACTTCAGAATGTCACTGTATTTAGAGGACAGGCTTGAAAGATGACAAAACCAAAACAAAGTCTGGATGCAGTCTGTCTGCATATGAGGAAGAAATACAGACACACAAAGAGACACCAGAGATGCACCCGCAGAGGGCGCAGCAGGAAGGCAGCGGTCAGCAGGCCCAGGTGAGAGGCCTCGGGAGGAGCTAGCCTCACCCTCACCTTAACCTTGCACTTTTATTTCCAGACAAATAAATATCTGTTATTTCAACCACTTTTCTGTGGTCCTTTGTTCCGCCAGCTGGAACAAACGGAGCTATCTGCCTAATCCCCTCCCCCAAGTCCATGAGCGAGTTTTGGGAAAGCCAAGTCCTATGATGGAAAAAAAGAAGTTGCATTCTCCCGACCCATTCAAATCATTTGCAAAACAATTTTTAGAGCTTAGCATGTTTTTTTTTTTGTAACCTACCAAAAAACCTACTCTCAGTTATTAATCATTAGACAAGAGGAAGAAAATCTGCTTAATAAAACTTTATATTCTACAGCAAAAATCTTTGAACTGTATTTCTTGAACATTTCTAATCAGATGACATTTTGGAAATCAAATTAGCACAATTCGTTCCAAACTAATGAGGTCTACGATATTTTAACGTCAAAATCGGCCTTAGAAAGTTCTAGTCTCATGCCAGTAAAAGCCCGGCTCATGTTTTCCCACTTTAAAAAGGGACCTGGAATTAACCTGCCTTATTTCCTTACAGCCAGTTTCGAATGCATGCTGTTCCTCTGTGCTTCAGTCCACAGTTCTATTTTCTGTGTTCATTTCTAGAGACCGGGATGCAGAATTTCCTCATGAATATTTCTAAACGGGGACCTTATTTGAGCGGAAATGGGCCGAACGCAGCCGTCCCTGGTCAGGGCTGCTCTTTGTCTGTGTGCCGGCTCGGCCCGTCCCTCCCCATTGTAAGTAGGACAGTCAGTGTCTCAGCCGGTTGCCTCATTCGGGGTGAACTGCACAGAACAGAACTCTGCCTCCGGCGGAGCATGAACCCGGACACTGTGTGCTGCCGGCCGCGCGCTTTTCCACTCGGCCCGCGGAGGTGTTGGCCAAGTCTTCGCAGCGGCAGCCGGTTAAACACAGTTTCCTAATGTTCGCGACTTCCTTTTGGAATCATTCAGTCCACGGCTGGCCCTTTGCACCCAGCAGGAGAATCGAGGCCAAACCATCCTGACAGTGGGAAAGAGGCACAGTGATGTCCGGGCTCCTCCAGGGAACACCGCGACCACCTTCCTCTGCAGGCACCGAAGCGGAGAAGCTGGGCTTGGTCTGCATGGAAGATTTTTCTTGGTAAACAGTCACTCTTGACTTCCCCAGCCTAGAGCTGACTGTCTGAGAGCTGGGAGTGTGTGACTGCAGCGCAAGGCTCCCTGGGGACAGACAGATGCGGTGCGCGCACATGCACACACACACAGGAATGGATGTTAGGACAGAACACCGCACGTCACTGAGGGTGGCATGGGGACATGCGTGGACGCATCAGCAGAGCGAGGAGCTGGAGTTTGCAGGGAAGCAGGTCATGTGGCACTAACAGGCAGCTGTGCTCCTCTTTTTTTTTTTTTAATCCCATTCCTCTTCCAGAAAGATTCTTCGCTACTGCCTAAGAATCCCAAAGTGTGAAAAGGATACAAAAATTGCTTCGGCCTTTTGGAAACTCTCCTTTTTCTTTTTTAAATCTTTTTTCCCCAAAAAATAGATTGCTTTTCCTCCTTGTCAATAAAATGCTATTTCTGGACATAGTTATTTAATCCTTTTTGTTCAGTGAACAAATATTTTCCTTAGACCACAAAGAAAAGCACACAAATACATAAAAAAAAAATTCCATCTGTATTCTCAATTCCCCCATAAAGATAAATAGTTACCATACTGGTTTCTTACGTGTATTTCCAGAGATACTCTATGCAACTCTATGCTGATGTGTTATTTTGAGCCTCGAAAAGACAAAGCAAGACTTGGAACCCTGTGAAAGACCACCCTGCTGTTCCCAGGAGAAAGAGGTCATGATGTGGGTTAGATGAGGTCTCAAGGTGCCCCGCCTAGATTGTTGATCCATGTAGAATTCCCTCTAGGAGAAATGCTTTTTATCCATCTATCTCAGGTTGGGTTTGCACAAGAAAATAAAATCTCACTGAGAGTATCTCCAGCTCTAAATTAGGGGGACACAAATGAGTTATTTTGCCAGCAGCAGTGATGCAGGTTCCATCTTTGGTCCACAGATGTGAATTGGTCAGTTAGATTCTCTGTTAGCTCAGGCTGACACTAGGAAATATCAGAGTGACTTACACAGATCCAGTGTCTCACCGGCTGGAGTCCCAGGTCAAGAGGAGCTGCTTTCTGGGGAGGCCTCTCCGTGTAGCTTGCAGTCGGTCACCTTCCTATTATGTGCTCATAATAGAAGGGGCTTTGGCCTTTGCTTTGCACATGAGATGACAGAGAGCTCTGTGCTTCTTCTTTTTATAAGGACTTTTTCCCATCAGATTAAGGTTACTCTTTCTGTCCTCACTTAACCTGGATTACCTGCTTTAAGGCCTGTCTCCAAATACAGTCAACTCAGGGGTTAGGCCTTCACCAAGAATTTGTAGGGAACTAACACAGGTTAGTCCATAACCATAAGCAGCACTGATGACTATTTTAATAAAATAGTAACTATGAATACTATTTATTTTAGTGCCTCCTGTGTGTCAGACAATGCACAGTGCTTTATGTGTATGAAATAACGCCACAAGTGGACACTACTAACCCCATGGTGATTTTCAACATACTTAACAAGAGATATGTTTCGCCACTGACCGAAGAGGACAGACATTGGCTAGAAACACCAGACGGCTCTTGTTCCCATGTATGCTGAGCAAAAGAGACCTCTGCATAGTCCCAATGCTTAGGCAAAGAGGGGAAGGTGGGACAGGTTAAGGGGCCTGCGGTACTCATGTAGCTGGCCAATGGTGGGGCAGGGACGGGAAGCCTTGCCTGTCTGACGTGGCATCAGTTTGCCTTCTGTCACCATGACAGGAGCTCTGTCCTGCAGATCCCCTACAGCAGCAAATCTGTTATGTGTTTTTCATCACACCCACAGTTCAATGCTGATCTTGAAAGATCTCGGCTCTTGGCCCTGAAGCAAGGCCAGCAGATCGCTGTAGCTGCTGGTCTCAAACAGGAGCCTAAAGAGAATTCTTTCTGTGGTCTGTTGGCCATTTCAGAACTTTGGAAATGGAATGGTCAATTCATCAGAAAGAAATAGCAGGTGAGTATGGCGGACTTTGGGGGGCCTGCAGGGGAGAGACCCTGGCGCCTCGGGACCTGCACTGTGCAGTTGACTCGGGGTGCCAGGAGAACAAGGAGCTCCTCCCCTCTCTGGGAGCAGCTGAGAGTGTGGCAGACTTTCGGTGGCCCGAAGGAGAGAGACCCTGGCACATAGGGACCTGCACTGTGTGGTTGACTCAGGGTGCCAGGAGAACAAGGAAATCCCCCCATCTCTGGGGGCAGCTGAGAGTGTAGCAGACTTTCGGCGGCCTGAAGAAGAGAGATCCTGGCGCATCAGACCTGCAAGGTGCAGTTGACTCGGGGTGCCAGGAGAACAAGGAGCTCTACCCCTCTCTGCGGGGAGCTGAGAGTGTGGCAGACTTTCAGCAGCCCAAAGGAGAGAGACCCTGGCACATCAGGACCTGCACTGTGCAGTTGACTCGGGGTACCGGGAGAACAAGGAACTCCTCCCCTCTCTGGGAGCAGTTGAGAGTGCGGCAGACTTT
>PVJX010023286.1:0-29460 GCA_004027295.1 Dolichotis patagonum | reverse complement strand
AAAAATTAAATTATACCAAATTAAATCCTCAGTAAGGAAATTAATAGTCAGTGGAAACTATAGTAATCAGAAAACTGAATTCAGGTATTACTTTCATACAGGCTAAAACATGCCTGTCCTGCCTTATTCTGCATCTTAGATAACTGAGCAGCAGCAGTACTAGGAGCTTACTCATTGAATTAAAACAGAGATTAGTCAAGCACAGGTTGTTCATAACAATTAGGCTTGATAATTCAAAGTCATATTCTTCCTAAACATTTGAACTTTGATATTATCAAGATTTTCCTTAAGTTTCAGCCTCATCGTATTAAGGATTTGAGCTTAAATTATCCATTAACAACGTTCAGGCCAATGCTATTGAAATACAATCTTCTTGTGTTTTAACTTTCACTCAACACCATGTAATATACTCCTGTTTTTAGGGTTATAATAGTTTAAACAATTTTGAGTACTGTTTTTCTTTAAATACAGGTATTATTTCAGATTTTTTCTGGCAAAGGAGGGAAATTCAACCCAACAGCTTAAGTAGAAAAAAAGAGATTTTATTGGCACTGGTGACTAAACCATAAAAAGTGCAATAGCTGCACCCATCCAGCCTCAGCCCTGGATTCCCTTTTTCCTTGGTTTGTGTCCTCCTCACTAGAGTGGACCCTTACCCGTCCGGTGTTCAAGTTAGCTTCTTCTGTACAACCATGGCTCTCCACTAGTACCAGGGTTTAAAATCAGCAATCGACAGCACAAGGAGCTTCTAGTTATGCCTTTTGCCTGCTGCAACACTGGTCTTCCTCAAAATAAAACTGGTTTTCTAGTTTTGATTGAGATAAAATTCACATACCATAAAATTCATCTTTTAAAACACACAATTAGCTTTAGCTTATTAAAAAATTGTACAACTATTACCCTGATCTAATTCCATAACATTTAAGTGCACCCCAAAAGAAACCTTTTACACATTATCATTTTCCATTTCATTCCTTTTCCTCGATTCCCCAAAACTGTTTGCCTACTTTTGTGCCTATGGGCTTACCTATGAAGCACATTTCATGTAGGTGGACAATATGGTCTGTAATGTTCCTGTCTTGCTTCTTTAACTTGGCGTATGTTCATGGTTCCTCAACGTGGTAACAACAGCAACGCTTTGTTTCTTTTTGCTGCTCACCAATCAGCTCATCGTACGGATCTATCGCTTCTCCTTCTGCTTTAGACATACCATAACCCCTACCCTATGTACTGGGGAATCAAGCCTCATGGATGTTAGACAAATAAGGAAACACTGAGCTACATGCTCAGCAGCTATCTATGCATTTATTCATTATTTTATGAGCTTTGTTTTTAAATCTTGTTTCTACATTCTGGCAATTATGGAAAATATTACTATGAACGCTTGTGTACATATTTCTCAGCAGACATATGTTTTCATTTTTCTTGGGTATTTCCAAAGAGTCAGATTGCCAAAACATGTATTAACTTTGTTTTACTTTTTGAGGAACTACCACAGTGTTTTCCAAATCCACTGTACTATTTTATGTTCCACTAACAATATATGAAGATTCTAATCTCTTCACATTCTCAATACCATCTATCATCAGCCATGCTTTTAAACTAGCTATCCTAGTAGGTTTGAAGTACAATTTCACTGTGGTTCTTATTTGGATTTTTTTGCAGCAAATGATGTAGAGATTTTTTTTTCATGTGCTTATTAGTCATTGCATACGTCCTTATTCCACTGAAATATTTGTCCTTATTTTTGCATCCTTTACATTGGATTATTTTTCAGTGTGATTCTCAATCTCTTCCATTGAATTGTTCGTCTATTCTTATGTTAATATTACATGATCTTGACAGTTTTCTGGTAAGGTTAGAAATTAGATTAAGTTTGTAAAATGTGGTCACTTGAATTTTGACATTCCTTTATAAGGTTTTTTGTTTTGTTTTGTTTTTGTTTTTCGCTATTCTGTCTCCTTTGCTTTCCCACGTAACTTTTAGGATCAAATTTCAAATTCTGTGAGAACAAACATGTGGGCTTTGATTAAAACAGCATTAAATGTGTAGTCCAGTTTCATGAACATAGCTTTTTTGAAAAATTCTTCTAGTTTATGAAGATATGGAGTCTTTCCATTTATTTAGATCATCTTTAATTTCTTTCAGTGATTGTCATAGTTTCCAGTGTATGAGTCATAATGCCACTGTTTATCTGAATATTTTTATATTATTATACATAGAACTGTTATATTAATTTATCTTTAATTCTATCATGATAATGTGTAGGTAAAACTGAGTTTTGTATTTTTATCTTTTGTCACACTGTGCTGAATTCATTTGTTGGCTCTAATTTTTTTATTATTATTGTGCATTCCTTAAGATTGTCTGTATATCAGACATTTTACCTCTAGCTAGATAATTTTACCTCTTTCTCATCTGTATTCTTATTTCTTCTTCTTGAATATACGTCTTGGCAGGCACATCCAAAAACAGCCATGGAAATAGTGAGAGAAGAATAATTGTCTTGTTTCTGGTTTTAGGGAAAGGGCTCTGAGTCTGACACTAGTAAGTAGAATGTTAGCTCAGCACTTTCAATGGAGGCCCTTCTTTGTGCTGAGGGACTTCTGTTTCAAATTTGTTTTCTTTTTGTGAAAAGTGTTAAATTATTTTTAATGGCTTTTTTGTCTGTTCATTGAGGTAATTATATGGGTTTGTACTTTTCTATATTAATGTGATTATTAGAGTAGTTATAACATGCTTTATATAATAAATGTAGTAAATTAACATGCTTTATAAAATAAATATGGTAAAGTAATATCACATTTGCATGTCCATATTAATGATATAAGTATTGATACATTTTCTTACTTAAACCATTCTTTCATTTCTGGAACAAATCCCAATTGGTTATGATACCTAATCCTTTGTATACATTGCGAGATCCAGATTGCTAGTATTTTTCAGGGGTCCTGCATCAATATTCATAAGCAATATAGATCTGTGACTTTTCTTGTGATGTTTTTCTTTTAGTATGAGAGCTGTTTTAGATTCATAAATGAAGTTACTAAATGTTTCTTCCTCATCTATCATTTTTGGGCAAATATGTGAAGTGTTTAGGATTGATACTTCTTTGAAGGCTTAGTAAAATTTATCTGTGAAATATTAATTTTTATAGGTTTATTTGGTGGCATATTTTGAGTATAGAAAGGATTACAAGGGAATACTGTAAACAATGTTGTGTTTATACATTAAATAAACTAGATGAAATGGACACTCCAGAGAAATACAAGCTACCAACTCTCAAGGTGAAATAGAAAATCCTGCTAGATTTTAGAAAGACATGGAAATGGAGATCAAAAAGGCACTATCAAAAAAATAAAACTGCAGGCTTGTATCCCTTATGCTTATATATGTAAAATCCAGGATAATACAGAGAAAAGCACCAATTGATTTTCTTTTTAAATTTTGTATTTGGTTATTGATAGTCTTAATTCAGTGAGACATTGTTTCCATATTTCCTTTATTTAGTTCTTTAAACACAGTTTTTAAAAACTCATTGATCATGTCTAAAATAGATAATTTGAAATATTTGTTTAACATATACAATGTCTTGGTTTCCTCAGGGTCAGTTTTCATTAATGTGGCACTTATTTTTCCTGTGTATGAGCTATACTCTTTTGTTTATTTGCATGCTTCATAATGTTTGTATCAAAAGTGGATGTTTGAAATAATACAGTGAACTAACACTGAAAATTAAGGGCTTTCCTAGTCCCTCTGGTCAGTAGTTGTTTCTTGGTATGACTATTGGTTTGTTCAGTGACTTTCCTGAACTAGGTTGTGTGACCCCCTGAACTTTCCGTATGATTAATTTAATGGACAGCTGGTGATGATACAGAGGTTTCATTACAGTCCTGAACCAGTAAGCCTCCCATTTTCTGAGTGGTTCCATGTGCATGTCGGGATGTGACTTCAGTGTTCAGGTGGTCAATGTCCAACTATGCCTTATTTTTCATTTCCTGCTTAGGCAAAATTTCAAGGTCAGACAGAAGTGAATGCCTGGAGCCCTCTTCTTTCCAGGGCAGTAACACAGCCGTGGACGTGCGCACAGCACCGCTCACGCATCTAGACTTCAGGAGTGGAACTGTGTGTAGAAACCTCCACCTGGGACACATGATTAAAGCAGCAGTTTTCCTGAAGCTGAGTGACAGAGTTCTGAACAAATAGAATAGTAAATGCTTACAGAATGAGGTTCACTATTCTCAAAAAAGAATGATGATTTTTCTGGTAACTTACAACATGGCAAAATCAGTAGAGAAGTGAAACAGTCTCCTCATTCTGCTTTGGTTCTTTCTTATTTCAAGTTGTTGCGATTTTAGTAACTTTTAATTTTTTTTTGTGGTGATGGAAATTGAATACAGGATCTCATGCAATGCTAGGCAAGTACAGTACCACTGAACTATCGCCCAAGCCCTGTGATTGTTATTATAACAAGTTTCTCAATCCCAGTCACTAGGCAATAACTTAATGAATTATGATTTCTCTTATCTGTAGCATCACTGAAGAGCTTAGGCATAAAGACTGCTGATGAAGAAAGAAGAAAATTCCAGAGAAGAAAATGAATAGCATTCTACCCACTAGGAAATGTACGGTATGATTTTTCATGCATAATAGAAATGATAATAGAGAACATGCTGCTAAGTGTCTAGCATACTCCATGAATACAGAAATATTAAACAATCAAGCAGGATTTGGGTCATAGAAATTCTGATAAAACAATATTCACGATTGCATTTTAATCATTACTATTTTGCTTTTGAATGTTATCATCATTTCAAGGCTTAGATAGTGATTGCCTATTTTTAAGTTTATTTTGTTTTTAGGAAAAGCAATTTTTATTCCATTGAAATTTGATGAAAATGGCTTTGAAAATTATCAAAGTTATTTTCTTGTAATCATAAGACATCCATTTAAATTTTAATTCAAGCTTTACGTCAGCCCCTCTTCTTACCTAAAGATGTCCACAATTCAGATAACAGTGCTCTTAACTAGAACAGTGTGACATTCTTGATCCAAGTATGAATGGAGAAATATTCTAGACAAAGAGAATGGGATGTTTAATGTTCTTTGTGAATGATTCTACTTTAGGCTAAAGCAGAATTTACATGGCTAAATATCTAATAAGAGTAGGAAAAGAATCAGTCCAAGTCCCCCTTTCTTGTGTATAAATAAATATTTCATGAGTCTCAGACTGTCAAGAATTCAGTCTCATTCTATATCCTGTCTTTCGGAGCCATTGCCGGTATAATCTCGGGAGCTACAGATAACAAGGAATTAATAATGAAAGTGAGCCATGAGCTGCAGGTATTTGTGTGGATTTAACATCTCTTCCAATATCCCTATCAGCAGAGAGACAGGAAGCTGTTTCCTTAATAAATCCTTGAGAGTTACTTCAGTGAGCAAACCTATTTACATTTGGAGATTTTTCAGAGATAGACATGGTCTTGTCATCTGTTCCACTGTTTACTTGGCACAAGAAATTCATCATTCATCATTCGAATTTTACCATTCATCTCCTGAATATACTCCATGAATGGAAAATATACTTCCTTGTGACACAATCATTCCACTTCCAAATGCTGTACCTAGTAGAAACTTCTTCATTATACAAGTTGTAATTCGACTTCTTAGAAGTAAACATTGTACTTCATTTGCCAGGACTTGGGAGGGGGATTGAAAAGTTTAGGATATCTGTAAACTTTATACCAGATTATAGAGCAAGATCTCAATTTAAACTCCTTTCTTGAGTTAATAAACTAGTATTACAAGGTGTTACTGGTATAGATTTTATAGTCTTTTAAGTTATTTTACAGCTTTTCATAATTATGAATATGTTGTAAAATTGTAGGTTAGGTGGTAAAAATTATCCGTAATAGCTGATTAAAAGAATGACTTCAGAGAGTGATTATTAATATATTCTGTTAACTTGGAATTTTATTCCAAAAAGGACTTGTCTGACTCAACATTTTTGTCAATAGTTTGCACGTCTATAAATTAAGTATTCAGTTGGCATGAAATAGGGAAGAGTAACTTTCACGCACAATGACTAAAAGTCAGAAAAAAAGATTTGACACATTGGATATATAGGCTAAATTTATGTGACTACAATATAATGGGGTAGATATAATATCTTTTTGCAGTAGATGTTAAAGGTCTATCGTTTAAGGCAAGACATGAAGAAAACACGAATTTTAGTAGACTGAAAGCATATGAGTGATCTAATGCAGGAATTCACAAATAAAATCACACTATTTTGGCAAATGAGATTTTTACTGAAACATTTCCATCTATGTATTGCCTAAGATTGCTTTTGTGCTACAACAGCACTGACTATTGGGAAGGACCTTATATTTACTATCTGATCATTTACAGAAAAACTTGTTTTGGCTGGCAGTGGTGGTGCACGCTAGTAATACCATCACTTGGGAGGTTGAGACAGGAGGATTGCCGCATGTTTGAGGCCAGCCTGAACTACATAGTGAATTCAGGGGCAGCCTGAACTATACAGTGAGACCCTGTCTCAAAAAAATAAAATTAAAACAAAAACAAAACAAAAGACTTATAGAAAAACTGATTTGCCCTGATTTAATGCAAACATTTTGTTAAGATACACATTTGCCACATACACAGAAATGGTACCTTCAGTGTTTTCTTTGTTTCAGTTCCGGGCTCCATGTTTTGTGTGGAACATCAACAACTATTTCTGAGAGGGAGAAGATGAGGAAGGTAAAGGGCTCGGAAAGAATACAAGTTATTTTGAAAAACAGAAAACAGTTATTTAAAGAAACAGATAAATGAAGCTGGGGCAGAAACGATTCTTCGAAAACAGGAAAGTCATATTTTTGGACTTAGGGCCAGGGATTTAGCTCAGCAGCTAAAGTGCCTGTGTTGCAAGTGTGAGGTTATAAGTTTGATCCCTGGTACAAAACAAACAAACAGCCCACCAGTTGTATTTTTGGGTTTAAATATGCAAAAGATAATCATTTAGAAGAGGTATGTGCTATCTCTGAGTTCCAGACGGTAGACCTAGGAAACACTAGGCCTAATGAAATGTATATGGTAGAATTAAAAATATTGAGGAACACTTGTTTAGCAGTGGTCCTGGGGTTGGAACACAGGACCTCATGCACAGTACACTAAAGCACTGTCACTGAATCATTCCCCCAGCATCAAGGAAAACTGTGGACTAAAATTATTTAAAAGCCAATTTTAACACTCTGGGATGAGTTTTTACACATATGGAAATAATTAAGACAAGGAGACATATCACTATTACAGATAGAGACATTTTATTAGGAACAAGAAGAAATACACTTTTTGCTAAACTTTTGATACAGAAGTTGTACTGTTTGTATCTGTTGATAACCACAGCTCATCCTGACTTTAATTTGCCCTGCCTGGTTTCCAGCGTTGACTTTCTCTGTTCCCACTCCTGGGTATCTCTGATTTTTGGTAATCCCTTGTGAAATAGTGCCTAGCACAAAGTCTAATTGCTCAGGCTAACATCTCTCTAAGGACTTTGTTTTTACATACAGTCCCACTTAAATTATTTTATGTGAATGATTATAATTCTGGCCTCAGGCTGGATACTGGTGGCCTGGCCCTAATCCAAGCTTTGGAATCATGCTCATTCATGCAACAAACATCCATTGATCGCTTCTCATCTACCAAACATTTTTCTAGGATCCAGTGACATAGTAATGTTTATTGTTCATAAATTAACTAAAGTGGGCAGGATCCCAAATGAGGGTTATTTATTTTCTTGTCCACCTGTTGCAGAAGAAAAACGTTAACAAAGTAGGCTACCACATTTTATTTATATTTGTTAAATTCTTTTATTACATTTAAAAACATTTTGGTTTTGCGTGCCACTTGCTAGGTACTATTTCAAGCGTTTTACAAATATTTGATCATTTAATCCTAATAACAGGATTCAAACACTGATAGGCCCAGTCTAGTGTTCCAGTTTATAACACCAAGAAGAGGTTGAGGAAGATGCTCATAGCTCAGATGGAGCTGTTTCCCTGTCTCTTTTTTCTTTTCACTGATTTTTCAGAAGGTGCTGGATCCGAAAGCTACATGCATCTTTTGAGGTTCAGCAGGTATTTTCAAGTAAGCATTTGATGGAACTTAGTTATAAAGTGATAATCAAAAACCTGCTTAACTTTAATATATTGACCAAGTTTGTGATATGGAGAAAGAAGACAGAAAAGAAACCAGGATGAGAGAGAACATTTCATTAAAAATGTAATCTTATACAAAGAACAACCATATAATAACCATAAAATAGTCTTTAAGTATTGTGATCACTTTTGCAAAATACATTCCTCATATATGAAATCCAAACTGTCAAAATGCTTCCATTCCAAAACAACGTGGGTTGTTAATTTTTCATGCTTGTATTATGCTGAATTCCTGGGCTTTAGACTTTAAAATTGTTTCTTTGTTACTTCTTGCACTTCCCCATGAACAGAATAGAAATGGTTTTTGCAGAGAGATTTTTTTGAAAGCAAACTGCATACATAAGTATCATGTTAAAGCATGTGCTAACCCATACAACCATCTCCTTGTAGATTTGTAGATTAGTCCAGTCTTGTATATAGACATCTGTACTCTTGGCTTTTTGAATGGTTTCTTCATCTACCAAATAGTTTTCTTCTGCTTCTTTGCCTATGATCATCACACTGGACCAGGTAAAAATTTCAGAGAAGCTATTTTTTATTCAATGATACTTCAAGTCTCTTATATCTATAAGACAAAAGCAAAATCTGTGTCATATCTAGTAGAAATATAAATCTCTCCCTTCTTTTTTATTCTACTTTCTTTTATTTTATATTTTGCAGTAGTAGGGATTGAACACAGGGTTACTGTACTCAGTCTCACTTTCAGCTATTTTTTAATTTTTTTTTTTTAATTTTGAGACAAGTTCTTTTGCCCAATGTGGGCTCAAATTTGTGATCCTCCTGTTTCAGCCTCTCAGACTACTGGAATATAGACACCCACCATGACACCCAGCTCTTTCTTCTTTAGCATGAGTTCATAGGCCAGTGTGTCAGGCATTGTGCTAGGTTTAAGCACATGAAGGTGAATGTGTCATCTAGTCCTCAACCAGCTCAAATATCACAGTCAAGACCCTAATAATAAACAGTTACAAACATACGTACCGAATACTATTATGTTATGGAACCTGGAAGAGAGGTTCCATTTGTTATTCGTTTAACAAATAGTTAACTTTTGTTTACTAAGGATTCAATGTTATGCTACATTTGATAGGAGGTAAAGAAGTGGCAAAAAACTTTCTAATTTTTGTTGTGAAAAGCTATGTCTTAACAGAGAGAGTTGAATTCATTTCTAAAAAGGTGAGTTTTTATAGCAAAAAAAGACCCAGAATATTGAGAAAAATTTGTGATGTGAAATAGTGTGATTATTGAAGCCTTGGTTTCCTTAAAAAGATTAAAAAAGAATTGATTTGGGAAGAAGTAGAGATGGAGATTGAGATAGGAGCAGGAACTGCTCTGATCTTTGATTGTAATGCAGAAAAGGTGGATTATATGATACTAGCTTCACCTAGAAAAGGGTGGTAAAAAGATGAAGCAGTTGCCACTTGCTTTTTCTCTGACTCTTCTACGTGGATATCCATTAGTGAATGTGGGGTGGAGGGGTAGTGTGGGTATTTAGAAGTGAAAAAACAGTTGTCCTGAAGAATAAAATTATGAGTTTATCTAGGAGGTAAACAGCTTCACAGTTTTAACTGCCCATTTGAGATTTTTGGTCTTAAAATTCAAGGAAGCAGAATTAAAATTCAAAAATTTCTCTATATTGATAGTTCATGATTCATTTCATACAATATGCAATAAAACACAGGTCTCAACTATGTGCACTGTGGAGAAGGAAACAATTATATTAAATCACAATATATTCTTCTAAATTGATACATCAGAAAGAAATTCTCTCTTTCTTCTTTTGGTTTTTTGAAATGGAATCTTGTTGTGTAGTCCTGGATCCTTTCAGGGAAGTAATTAAATGGATAGATCACGTAATATGAGCTAAATCAGAAAATGGAACATTAAATAACAATCCGAAAGGCAATCTTTGGGCTGCAATGAAACTCAGCAATGGAGTGCTTGCTACTGTGTGTGAGACCCTGCCCTTAAAGAAAAGACATTTTTACTTTCTTTTGCCTGTTTGGGCTCTGGCACCCCGCCCATAGTAAGTTGGTAGCACATGTTTATTCAGCTGTATATTTAGACATACATGAAGGGGTTTCTTAAACTGAAATTTTTAAAGATAATAATAAAATGAAAATAATTAGAGCTTTACAAATGTATGAGACCTGTATTTTATTGTATATTGTATAAAATGAACTGTGAGCTAGGGACATTATTTTTTTAGCTGCCTATAAATGCTTCTGAATCTAAGTTGATGGTAAACTTCTACCAGAGACATTAAGGAGTAGATATGAAACAAAATTGTTGATGACTTATGAGACTCAGACAGTGGTCTTACTCTCTGCTCAAAAACTTGGAAATGGCTGTGAGATACTACAGTTCTCTGTCACTCTAATTTCTGATCTCTCATTCTGTAGACTCCTGTGTATGGAGAAACTTCTGAGAATCTTTTGTAGTGCTGTGAAACATCTTCCAGACAAAATAGTCTAGAAAAGATGTCAGCAAATTATGACCCGTGGCCTGAATCTTCTTTATTTAGAAAAGCCATATGCTTTTTCTAAATAAAATGCTTCTGGAAGGTACCCATACTCACACATTGCCTAAGGTAGAAGTGAACAGTCATGGCAGAGATTATAGGGCTTGCAAAACCTAACATGTTTACTCTCTGGCTCTTTACAGGACAGTTTTTCCTGACTTCAAGTCAAGAACAGGATTGTGTGTAAGGCTCAGGAGGAAGTTAGCAGACTGTCAACTGTCCCAAGGGTTCCTACTATCCTACAGATAAATTCTGAACCTGTAAATAGTGTGTGGCAGTTGTCAATTCAGTAGGGAGATGACACAGACTTTTGTTTAAATTTTTAATTATTGTTTTCCCCCCTGTTTTGGAGTAGAGAGACATGAAGAAATTTTCAATGATAGTTTGGAAATAAGCAAGAACTTTTGCTTTCTGCTAAAATGCTAAATTGCCACATCTCTCTCTCTTTCTCTTTTTTTTGCAGGATTATTCGTGCATCATAATGTGAACAGAGCTTCCCGAGTATGAGGTTTATTCAAACAATAGGTTTCATTCTGAATTAGTGAAAGCACTAATTGAAAAATCAGAAGAATTCTGTCTTTAAATGCTGATGTTAATGCTCGCATTCATCCTTTTGAATTTTGATGAAGTATTTTTTCCCCCCTGGCTGTGGAAATTCTTATCACAATGCTCTGGCTCTGACTGGCCTGGCTGGTTGCTGCTTTGATTTATGATTTACTTCTTGTTTGCCAGCTCTTTTTAAAACTACAAAATGGAAAAAAATGCTTTAAGCTATGTCACATCCAGTAGTTGGTTTCTGAGAGCTTCAAATACGGGCTTTAAAACTTCCTCCAGGTTAGCCACAGACTCGGGCTGCTGAGCAGCACCCGGCTTCCTGGACACATTAAGGATTCTGGACAGGTCTCGTCCAGACGCCCTCGTGCTCCTTGCTATTCTAATAGCCGCATTTTGTCTCTCAGTGGAATCTTCTCACATTATATTTAAGGGAAGTGATTTGTTTCCAGGCTACAGCTTCCCAAAAGCTGTGGTCACATGGGGGGAACTGAAATTAATTTCCCAGTGCATCTTGCTCTTAGTCTATGGAGCAGGAAAGCAGGTCTTGCATTCACTTGCACTTTCTTTGCGTTTTTATTTTGCTGGAAAAGATTAGGAAAATGGGAACCGAGGTGGCAGGAAAATGAGAGTCAGGGAAATAAAAATGAACGCAGGGAAATAGATGGCAGTTTTTCTTTTCTTTTTTTTTCTTTTCTTTTCTTTTCTTTTTTTCTTTTCTATTCTTTTTGTTTCTTTTCATTCCTTTTTTTTTTAATGTAGCCATAATAAAGATAAGGAAAGCTAAATCAATTCACCAGGGCTTAAGACCGTAGAGCATTTGGGAAACATTCTTTTAGGTTTGGCCTATCCACACAGATACTGAGTTAAAGTTACAAATCAGGAAGGAAAAAATGTTTGAAAATCATAGACTGTCATAATGATTTCTCTAATTTTAGAGGAAAATGAAAGTTATGCTTAAAGAAATCTGTCTGTCTCTCATGTATGCTATTGTAACTTTCTAAAATATTCATATAGATTTTTCTGCCCGCTGCTAGAATAAGAGCTTGAATGGCAGAAGTCTGGGAAAAAAAGAATCTTTTTATAAAATTTGGGTCAGATAAAAATTATCGTACTTGGCAACACTTAAAGTTTCAGTTTTATTTTAGAGATCACTACTAAAAAAATTGTACTCTTGATAAGAAAAGTTTAATTTGGTTATATAGTTTATTTTAGTTCAGATAAAAATAATCTATTCTAATTCACAAAGTTTATTTACTTAAATTAAATGAACATAATCTTGGCAATAAGAATGGCCATTTATGGGAAGATTTTTATGACATAAATAGCAATTCACCTTAAATGAGGAAGCCAAAACCCCAATAAGACAGAAAGGGACAAGTTCTTGCTTAAAACTTGTGTTATTGGACCGGGGGTTTGGCTCTGTGGCCCAAGTGCTTCCCAGGCAAGCTTGAAGTTGTGAGTTCAATTTCCGGTACCAAAAAACAAAAACAAAATCTTGTCTTATCCAGAGAAAATACCAGAAAATGAGGTCCAGATTCTGGATTCCCTTAACACTTCAGCATTCACCTGAGATTTTATTTGTGTAATACATAGACATTCCAATCATAAAAAAAGAGTATTTTGCTTCTAAGTAGTCGTTGTTATAATTACAAATTAATTTGATGGTAACCTATTGATATCTATGAGTCTTAATTACTATATCCAATTATCCAACAATTATTGAGCATTTATTCCATATCAGTCATGGAGTTACATAACAGGAAAGGAAATTTGAATAAAATTCCCCACCCTCTCCTTCATCTAGTTCAAAATTCATCAGGATTTTAGGGGATATGAATCAATCACAAGACCAAAATAGCAGTCAAAACATTTGACTTCTCAAAATAATCTTCTCTTTCCAGTCAGGCAGTATTGGTAATTCAGTGACTCTAATAATTAAGCAACAGTTTCTCTGAAATCAATTTAGTTCTGCATTGCTCATTGTAACAGAAAAGCAAAGTAATAAATATAGTGAGGAGAAGAATTCACATTACATGCTGAGGAATTATGTACTTGATTATTAAGTGCAAAATAGAAGAAGGCATTAGGAGTGTGTACAAGAGCAGTAGGATGGGGAAAGGTCAGTGGACTTGTTGACTTTAGGATCCGTGTAATTCATCCAGCACACAGAAAATTCACTGTTCTAAGCTGCTGTGAGACAGCAAGGAAACTTGTAGATACTGGGAACAGAGGGATTCTACAGCTGACTCAAATGAATGTCAGGTTATTATGAGATTTTTAATGGTCACAGTAATATCTATTTTACTAAGTTACAAGAAAAAAGAGAGGTGATACAGCAGGTGAAACCACTTTATACACCTTGAAGGAATTGAAGGAATTCTTGATGTGATTGTGTATGTTTTGGGAGGATAAGATAATCTTATCATAAAGAGTGTCAATCTTTTTCCTTTCCTCTAACGCTTGGTTAATTTCCTTGACTGAAAACAGTTACCTCTTCTACTTTCATTTCTCTTCATCACATTTGGATTTCAAAATTTGATATTAATTATAACAGATAATTACAATCATAAGGTTATTGAAGTAAGCTCATCACAATGTGAATTTTGATTCAGTAATGATCTTAAAACTTAGAAATTTGAATGCATTTCTTCTTAATTCTCTCCTATTGGGGTCTGATTAAAACAGCATTTCTATATATATTAATTTCCAAAATAAACCAATCTTTTTTTTCTTTGAGACAGGATCTTGCTATGCAGTTTAGACTGATCTTGAATTTACTATGTAGGCCAGGCCAGCCTTGAACTCATGGCAATCCTCCTGCTTCAACCTTCAAAAGGCTGAGATTATAGGTGTGTGCCACTATGCCTGGTTTGAAAATCTTATTTACCACATACTGTTAATTTTTTTTTGTTTTGTTTTTAAAATTTTACTAATATTTCCATATGCTAGTTTTTGGCCAGGGTTTTTTTTTGTTTGTTTGTTTTGTTTTGTTTTTTGTCTGTTGTTTTGCTTTTTGTTTTGTTTTAGAGAAAGAGTCTCACTATTCAGGTCAGATTGACCTTGAACTCACTTTATACCCCAGGCTGGCCTTGGACTTGGACTTGGACTTATGGGATTCCTCCTACCTCAGCCTCCCAAGTGCTGGCATTACAGGCCTGTGCCAGCACGCCTGACTTAGTCTGTTTTTAAGTATGAAACATATTTCAAATATTCTGGAGATTAAGTCATTTACAGGGTTAATTAGCTTTATTTGGCTAACCTGGAAATCCTCCTTTACATTGTCTGAACATTTTTCTTTTACATCATGTTTTGGCATTCAGAACACTGGCTTTGTAAATTGTGTGTTAATGTTCTCTTTCTTGTCTTTATCTTAAAAAACTATCTAGATTAGTATAGAAATTTAGTTTTTACTGATTTTTATACTATCATCACTAACTCTGGCCATGCTGTTTAATGATGTTGGTAAAACACATTATTTTCATTGAAAAATATAAAATTTAGCTCTCTGTAGCTTTTCAAAGATGCTTCTAGAAATAATTTAAAATTTTTTTTAACATTTTATTTTAAAGGGGGTACAATTAAACACAACAAAACAGAACAGGACGTAAGAAAGCACAAATATCAAAACTAGACAACCAGAGATCTTCACTATATGTTATATTGTCTCTTGTTTCCTTCCAAATGGTTGTCTATATCTTTGCTTATGGGGAGCTCATACTAAATAACATAGCCAATCTTTTCACAAGATGTGTAGTTCACTGGCTCCCACTTGCTAAGGGGCGGGGGGAGGAATGGGACCACGGGACAGGGGACAGGACGACATGAGATGTTTGATTCTCAGCACATGTGCTAGCAGGCTCACAGCCACCCACCAGACAGGGGAGGAGCTCCTTGTTCTCCTGGCACCCCGAGTCAACTGCATGGTGCAGGTCCTGAAGCACCAAGGTCTCTCTCCTTCGGGCTGCCAAAAGTCTGCCACACTCACCTTTTATTTCTTTCTGATGAATTGACTGTTACATTTCCAAAGTTCTGAAATGGCTAACAGACCACAGAAAGAATTCTCTTTAGGCTCCTGTTTGAAACCAGCAGCTATAGCAATCTGCTGGCATTGCTTCAGGACCACTTCTAGAAATATTTTTATAAGTGAGAGACTTTCTCATTAGTTTTTGTTAGGGAGATATTCATATATGCTAATCAAATAAAATTACTAAAGTTACAGTTCTAGAATTTTTGTTTAGTTTTAGCAGAAACAGTAAGAAATTTGCAGTGATATATTTACAATATCTAAACGATATAATTTTCACTAATTATTTCAATATTATTTTAGATACTGTATGGAATAAACTTTTGTTGTCAGAGAATATTACAATGAAACACAGAAGTTTGAGATTTTTAACACTAATAAATGACATAAAAATTGATTTGGGGAGCTAGGGATATAGCTCAGTGGCTAAGCACCTGCCTGGCAAGCACACGGTCCTGAGTTCAATTCCCAGTACCAAAAAAACTAATGATTTGTGGTATATTATCAAAAATAAAGATTATACTGTATTGATATTAATTCTACTGAAGTTACTTCACTATTTCATGCCAATCAACATGACTTTGGAAGGGAATGGTGTTTACAAAATAATAAAAGTTTACTTTTAGGTTTAGAGAGTACTTAGGTGTTAGAGCATGTGCTTAGCATGCACAAGGCCTTAGATTAAATTCAAAGCACCATTTTTTTTTGTTTGAGGTAATACATAAATAAAAAATTAAGTACATGATAAGTAATGGAATTTATTCATATAGTTAGTAAAACAATTTTAAAAATCAGTAGGACAGAGTAGTATTATTACAAAAAAAATAAATAAATAAATAAAATCCAAAAATAGAATCAAAGGTACTGCGGACCCCAAGTTATGACTGGCCTCACATATGGACAACTTGGGTTATAATCAGAATTTCAGGTTTAATTTATGATGAATGTCTTGAGTTATAACCCAAATGCTGACTGCTTATGCAGTTGTAAACAGACTCACAATGCCAAAAAAAAAAAGCATATGTAAGCACATGTAAGTGTCAGTCTAAGTCTAGATGCATTTGTTTGTGGATGTGATTTCAGTCACTGCTTCATATAATCACTGGCCTCAAAAAAGCTAGAAATGAAGCTAAGAAGGAATGAAAGGGAAGGTAAAGAAAGCAATGACAATTGAAAAGGAGAAGGAAATTGTGGAGAAATATGAGAGTGGCATTTTGACAGTCATACAGAGAAAAGATTTGTATAAGGAAGCTAGTGTTGCTAAAGGAGTTATTCAAACTAGTAAGTAATGATCAACAGTGTTAGATGAGGTAGAAAGGCTACTATTAGTGAGGATAACCAACACTAGAAGCAGGTATAACTACCTAAGTCTGTAATTTGTGAAAAAGCTAGATCTATAAATGCAGACCTTGTAAAGAATAATCCATCAATCAGTGATAATGGTGAAACATTCTGTGTCAGTAAAGGGTGATTTCACAATTTTAAAGTGAGTAACTAGGCATGGTGAAACCGCCAGAGCTGATAAAAGGGCTGCTGGAAATTACATACATGACTTAGAAACGATGACACAGAGAAATGGTTTTTGCTCTCATCAAGCCGAGAGCTGTGATGACACTGGATGTTTTTGGAAGACTATCCCCAGGAGAACATATACTACCCAGGGTGGGGAAAAAAAGAAAATGCAGGCCACAAGCCTATGAAAGACAGGCTGATTTTATTGCTGTGTACCAATGTGGGTGGTAACCTAAAGATAAAACCTCTCTTGGTTAATATCTCTGAGATCCCTGAAATGTTCAGAAAACATAAAGTCATGAGGAATAAGCTAGGAGTCATGTGAAAATCTAACACAAAAGCTTGCGTAACAAGAGTATTTTTTCTTGAGTGGCTCAGTGACTCTTTCTGTCTTATTTTTAAGAAATATCTAGAGGGCAAAGGTTTACCATTTAAGGCTCCTCTCATCATGGACAAAGCTCCTGATCACCCATGAGATTTGGAAGAACAATTTGCTGAAGAATTCCCATGACTCTTGGGGGGAGCTTCTCCTAACTAATACAATTATTCTATTCCAGCCTATGGAACAGCAGGTTATAGCTAACTTTAAGAAGTATGCACCAAGCAACTGTTCCTGAAGTGCTTTCAGATGGTCTCAGATGCAGATTTAACCCTTAAAAGGTTCTAGAAGGAACATTACAAATTTTTTCCTTTGTGGGGTTAATTGAGAAGTCTTGAGACAATGTCTTTCTAAGGACACTGAGATCTGCTTGGAAGAAAGAATGGTATAAAATTATACAGGAGAGGGATTTTGATTTAATTATGCAAGCCCCAACTGTTCTGGAACTTTCTTTCTGGCCAAAATCAAAACATTTTAGTCATTCAGCTATGAGTTTTGCTATTTATTCTCAAAGTAAAAGATGACTAAAAACTTGCAATAGTAGCCATGCCTCTTCCTGAATGCTGGCCTGCTCTGAAATTTCCTTTACCAACTTAATTAGTCTCTTACCTTTAAGTTCAGTCTCCCACAGTCTCTGGAAATGAGCAAAAACGTAAACACATTTTCTTCTAGCACATAACACTGTGTCATGGAGTCTAACTGCCAATAGAGTTCTCCCTAGCTTAAACCTCTTGAGCCTGGTCTTTACTGTCAACACTCTGCTCTCTTACTCTCCAACCAGAATCTCCCAAAAATTTTGGTTCACATTATCCCTGTGGTCCTTCTATAGTCAACATTTCCAAACCTTTTCAAACTTCTCCCACAAACCAGTTCCAAAGGATTCTGAACAATATGATCAGACAGCATCACAGCAAACCCCACTTCTGGTACCAAAGTCTGTTTTAGTTACTTTTCACTGGGACAAAAGACCTGAGCCCTGCAAATTAAAGATGGAGAGGTTTACTTTGACACATAGTTTGTAGATGTTTCAGCCCACAGTTGACAGACTGCAAGGCATGTCTGCATGGCAAAGGAAAGTGGATCATGGCATGGTGTTGAGAAACACATAGATCAAGGGAAGAGGGAGAGAAATATGCTCTTCTGGGCTATACTTCCATGATCCAGTCCCCTCCCCCAAATCCTAACTATGAGTGCATGACACATTGGTAGGAAGGACATCTACATATAAACCACAATATGTTATTTTTTCTTCAGTAATATAAATATTTTCAAAATTTTCTAAGTTAAAAATGCAGTTTATGTTGAGTGTTATGGCACAGGGCTGTCATTATAGCTATCCTGGAGACTAAGAGATGAAGATTGTAAATTAGAGCCCAATCTGAGCAACCTAGTATCAAGAAAGAAAGAAAGAAAGAAAGAAAGAAAGAAAGAAAGGTTGTAACTCAGCACTGTCTGGTTCCAATCTCTAGTATCATCGGAGAGAGACAGATGATAGATAGATAGATAGATAGACAGATTTTATAATTAGAAAACATTCTTGTATTTTAAAATAAAAAATGAAGATTATGAATATTATCATATTTTTACTGGTTTTTATTATGGAAATATTTTCTTTTTGTAAAAGTTCTGACACTGTGTTCTTTTTCATGTTCACTGATTATGACTTCTTGTTGCTGAAGTTCACTGCTATTAATTTCCTTGTATATTCACTAAATATACTCTTGTCAAACCCATCATCATCAAAGAAATTTTCTAAACTCTCATGTAGGCAGATAATTCAAGGGGATATACAGGGTTAGCTACAAGTGGATCAAACAGGAATATATGCAGGTGGCTGTCTTCAATGTTGCCCTCAATGTTAGTTAAAATCTCTACCGTGTATAGATGCTACGTCTCATTCATATACTTTTCACTAGTTCTTCAACCAGAACACAGCCTGTCCTTGTGTATTCTGTTCCATGGTGAGGAAATAAGCAAAATTTTTCTTAGGGCTCTTCAGTTTTTTCTTTCACCACAATACTATGTGTTCCCAGTACCTTTGCAGAAAACCAGTGTCATGTCAAGGAATCTCTTAAGCATGAGCATCAGTCATATGCACCTTTTTTGACTGAATCTTTTAAAATGTTCTGATGATATTTCTCCAGAAGTCACCAGGAGAGGCAGCAGACAAGTTAAGACAGTAACTCAAATTTGTTTAAATTCTTGTTCACTATTATTTAACTGAGAAGAATGAAGTCCAAATAACACAGGACAAAAAATGGCAACAGCATTTTGTGGAGGTTATGAAGTGGGAAAACACATAAATCTTTGCTTACTTCTACAAAATTCCTTACACGACTATTATACAATTGTTGATGTTGTTGAGCTGTGACAGGTGATTTTGGTTACACTGCCAACGTTATTGTTTATTCAGCTATTCTTGAGAACCAGGATGTTATTTAATGGATATCGTTGCATAAATGAGGGTCATACTATCTACAATTCAGCATTTAGCATTGAGGACCGCTGTTAGCAACTTGGCTGAAGAATGTCATGTATTGGGTAGAATCAATTTGAAATCACCCAGATTATTTTAGCACACCCAAAACAGACTTCTTTCTAAACATTTGTGTGATCTAAACCTCATATTTATTTGTTAAAGTTTTGCTGAGTGCCTTATACCAAAACAAAGCACTGTACTATCCCAAGACTGGATATCTAGCTGCCCTAAATTCATCTCTTAGATTAACAAACCTGAGTCTTTCTAAAAATTCAACACTTTTGGTTTCTTAAAACTCAGAATACTTTGCTGGAGGGAGGTGTTGAAATCTTGCCAATGAAAATGATCAATTGGCTTTAAATCAGAAAAACATTTTCTCTCCACTTAATTAGTAATCTTTCTGGATTGTTGTTCATTGATCTTTATATGGAAAATGCACTCACTGAGTTTATCCAATGCGAGGTCTGTGATGTAAGATGCTTTTATTATTCTAACTGTGTAGTATTATGAAGAGAGACCAGCTACTTGTAAATTCTGAAGGAGGCTGCAATCTTCCATAAACACAGATGTAGCTCCTGATGAAAAAGAAAGGTGTTTAATCTTGCATTGGATAATGAGGGGGACAGGCACTGAATCACACCTCTGTTTTTAAAAATGATCCTCCTTTACAAAAGCTGAGAGGACAGCAGACAATTATAAAGTGTCTATTCTTTGCCAGGAACATTAGGCAAGGGACTCACAGTACTGATGTGAATAACAATCCTATTCTCAAGTAGTTCACCTAAGACTGGAGAGATAAAGAAGAAAATGGTTTTGACATAATGAAATTTTAAATTTTATAACAGGTACAAGGAACAAACAGTTCTTTTCACCTGAGAAGAACTTCAGACCTCTCCACTGAGCTGCTGAGTAAGTTGGGGAAGGGAAACAGATAGAAATCATATCTGAAGTCTATGGAAATCACAAAAGCAGAAGTGCTGTTGAGAAGTTCTACCTGGTAAAGGACACATTCACCCACTGAAGTAGTTACTGAACCTATGACAACCATTTAGTTGCCAGAGGTACATGGGAAACCCACAGTGAATCTTCCCACATCCTATCTCAGTTGCATTCACCTGTTCTCCTTGAGGGCCAGGAAATCTTTCTAGCACATCTAGTATTTGTTCCCAGGTTTCCTGATGCCCCATTGTACTGCACTGTGGGGTAATGGTTGCTGATTGCAGTTGGCTTTGCTGCTCAATGGTGTTTTATCTACCTTCTTTTCCGGTGGTTGTGCCAATTATACATTCTGCTGCTTTTTAATTAAACTCTTAATCTCTGCATCTCTTAAAACAGAAAGTCTTTAGTTCTAGACTGCAGGAAAAAGGAATGTAAGAATGGCAAATAATACATAAAATGAAACCATTCATAATTGTTCAGAAAATGGGAAAGCTAGCAGCTGCTCAATTCCATTTATTTCTGTTATCTGCAGAATTTCTCACTGAAAGCAAGAATAATCACTGTACTCAGCAGCTTGAGAAATGGAATTTTGTATAGTACACAGAACTCTATAAAACTGCAAAATACCAGGAAGGTTAGCCATCTTTGATACTCAGGAAAAGAGTTTTTGAAATTACTTCAAAATAGTAGTATGTCCAAAGAGTTTTCAGCATTCCCAGTTAGTTCATCTACGCATTGTTTTACTGAAGATTTTATTATCCCAATCTCATAGATGAATAAAAGTATTCAGCATGTTCATGTTCATATAACAACTCAGTAACTATAGTCAAGAACAGAATTACTATTTTCTAGTTCCCAGGACCATGATTTATTCCCCTGTGTCATAGCATGCGTTTTTTCCCACACTGTGACCTACCAGACGGCAGTCACAATGAAACCAGTTCTGAATATTCTTGTGCTATGGCTCTTTTCTTACATAAATGCAGTGAGATTTTTACCATTTCCTTTATTAATATGGGTGCTGCTTCTGTTGTGAATTTCTCTATTCATATTCTAGGAATATTTTCTAGCATCATCAAATGCCTTCTAATCCTGAGCTTTTAGATAACTGTGTGCCCCTCAAAATTTTTTTTTCAATTTTCATTGTTATATATTTGCCATTTATTTGTTGTCATAGACTAGCTTCAGACAATTATGTCAGAGATTTTCTGTTTATCTCCTATTTTTGCAAATACAGAACTTTACATTTAGCATTTTTGAAGCACTGTATCTATTTCTAGATATCTGCTGTGTCTTGTTACCAAACTTCCAGTTTCTACTCACTCTCTAGCCATCTCTATATCTGTTGCCCTCTTCTATTAGTCAAACCATCGCTATGTAGTGATTGTTACATTTAAGGAACAATTCTAGATGCCAAGAAAAGACAAAGATTCAAGCACTACATTTTTTTAATCCATACATTTTACATTCGATTAGGTAAGCCAGGGCATTTATTCATCCATTTATTGTTCACTCATTCCATCTTTAGTGGCAGCTGGTAATTATTAAATCCTATGTTAAATAGTCACAAACTAAATAGGTACTGTTTCTGCCTCTCTGGATTCTGTATCTGAATGAGGGGCTATGGTAATGTTTCTAGGAACTACACAGAGGCAGCAAATCCTGTGGAAATGGAAAAGGCTATTTGGTTAAGAAATGCCCAAAAGGTGCAGTGGCAAACACCTGTGATCTCAACTCTCTGGAAAGGTGAGGTAGGAGGATTACAAGTTCAAGCCCAGGGTGGGCAATATAGTGACTTAGAGAGACCCCATCTCAAAAATAAAGCAAAAATAAAGCAAAACAACACATATACATTTAAAAATGGCTGGGGATGTAGTTCAGTGTGCAGGTCCTTTCGGAAAGTCTGATAAATAAAATGTGGGCAGCAGTTAGCTAGAAAAAGGAAAAAATGAATGCTCCATGATGAAAGATAAAGGACCTAGAGAGGAAGAAATCTTAACACTTCTGGAAATCAAAAGTTTGGAAGTGTACTTGAATAGAAGCACCTTCCAAAAAGCAGAATTCTATTTTTCTTCAACTGTAAGTTTTATTTTTCAAAAAAAATAAGTTTTATTTTTCAAAAAAAAGTTTTATTTTTTAAAACCATTTTATTCTCGCATTACATTATTCATGTAAACTTCATATATTGCTTAATAATTTGCAGATAACTACACACTCATGAAATCACTGATACCAGCAACACCATAGATCTGCCCACCACCTCTAAAATGTCTGTGTATTTATTATTGTTTATGATAAGAACCTTTAACATAAGTTTACTGTTTTAGCAAATTTCAAGAATACAATACATTTGTTAACTATAGGCAGTGTTCTTCATGGTACATCTGTAGGATTTATCTTGTGAAACTAAAAGTTATACCTTTTGATTAATACTTTTCATTTCTCCCTCTCCCAAGCCTGTCAAAAGCCATTCTACTCATTGCTTCTTTGAGTTTGTCTTTTTCAGATTCTTCACATAAGTGGATCAGGCAATATTTATACTTCTGTGTCTGGCTAATTTCACTAAGCATAATATAATTTCCAATGACACAGTTTCTTTTTCAAGACTGAACAGCAATTCCATTGTATATATGTACTTCATTATCTTTAGTCTGTGGTTTTAAGATTTCTCTCCCAAGTAAAGCTTAGAGCAATGGTTATCCAAATGTTTGTTCATCAGGTAGAATGAGTGTCATCTGGAATATTATTAGAATTACAGATTTTAGTACTCTACAACTATTGAGTCAAAATCTGTGGGATATAAACTGATTCATGTGTAATTTAGGAAAACTTTCAGGTGTTCCCAATGTATATTCAAGTTTGAAAATGGATCTACTACAGAAGTACAGGATTAGAGGAAGACAGACCATTTTAAAGGCTGGGGTAATAATTCATGTAGGATTGATGAGTTATTCAGCTTTCTTTGGAAGTGAAAAAACACCCTAGCAAACAAAGTTAAAGTTAAAGGGGATAATTTATTTGCATCATGGTTTTATGGTTTCAGGCCATAGTCTCTTGGTCATGCTGGGTGTCTGGTGGAGTAGAACATCAGGGTTGGTAGGTGTGGTGGGGGAAAGCTGGCAAACAGGATGAATGAGGAAAAGAAAAGGAAGAAAGAAAAGGGGGAGAGACACAGACAGAGACAGAGACAGAGAGAGAAAGAGAGACTGAGAGGGAGGGAGAGAGATCTGGGGGAAGGCAGGTCGTCAATGACCCACTCTTTCCAACTAGGTGCCACCTCTTAAATTTCTATCACTCCCCAATAACCCATATATGAACCCATCAATGGGTTAATCCAGTGATGACATCAGAACTCATATGATCCAATGAATCCACAAAAGCTACACTTCCAGAAACTGTTGCACTGAGGACCAAACCCTCAACACACAAGCCCTTGGGGGACATTTCTGATACAAATCATAATAACTCACAAGCAAGTAATTTGAATGTGATCTAAAATATTCCTGTGTTGTATCAGAGGCACAGATAAACTACCATGTGTGTTCATAAGAAGCAGATCAGGCTGCATGACAGGCTTTACACAGGAGAGCTGCTTAAGCTACGTCTATAGCTTTAACTCTTACTGATGGCCCCATGTACTAGCTTTTCCGCAACTATATTCATGTTGCTAGCTTTAAAAGACTTTTAGTTATTACAGTTCTAACTCAGTATACTTAGTAACTGCTGAGTTATCTATCTTTCTAGTGAATAATTTCTCAAATAAACATGCTATCATCACAAAAAATTGTGTAAAAGAAATCAGCTCAAACACTTACAAATGCTGTTGATAAAATTTACCCAAGAAGTAGCTCTTAGACCATATTTGAACACTAAACATCTCTTTTTCATTATTAACATATATAACCTGAAAATAATGTCAGTAGCACTCGTTAGAAGTGCAATGGTAGAGAAATTTTGACATTTCTCATGTAAAACACTGTACCTGTTTTCTCCTCCCACCTCTCTTTTTTCTCTCTCTGCATGTCACCTCAATCTCTCTCTCTCTCTCTTCCTTCCTTCTTTCCTTTTCTCTCCTTTCCTCCTTCCTTTCTTCCTTCTTCCCTTCCTTCCTTCCTTCCTTGCATATCTTAGAGTTATGACCAATTAGATTACAAATCCTTAAGGAGAAGCTAGTTGTTTGTTGTTTTTTGTTTTTTACCATGTAGGACAGAATATTTTCAAAAAATTTGTATTAAAACTCCCATCTTTTCCTTATGTATAGTCAAATAGAAATTTTGTAAAGTTGCCTTTCTTCATGTGCACATTTTTTGGGGGAGGGGTGTCTGGGATAGAAGAATAAAGTCTACCTTTTTCTTTTTATCCAAAAAAATTAATACTTATTTTAATAAATAATTTTGCCACTTCTTAACCCTTCTTTTAGTCTTGATTTGTTATAAGTAACATTTGCAGTGTTTATTTCTAGAAAAGATAACATTAAAGTTTTGATCATTCAAGACCAAAAACATTCCTAGAATTTATTTTTGTATATTATTTATAAATATGTGTTTAATCTTCTTTTCTTCTTAGTTTAAGTCTTCTTCCATAATGTAAGGACAGTGTAAAATGTTCAGAGAAAGCTTGTAAGGGTTAATCCTAGAAAGCTGAACAAAGAATGAAATTTGCCAAGTCTTTTAAAAAACCAGCTGTCTGCATCTGTTTGTTAAAATGTAGCATTATTCTGAGCTGGGAATTATGTATATACGTTAGAGTATACATGTCCCATTTGTCTTGGGAACATATTTTGTGATTGCCAAAACTAAACAGAGTTGGCTAGTTCCCGTGAGAGGAATACGATGGTTCGAAAACAAAGAAAACAACAAACACTGAAAATAGAAGACTGCTTTCACTGTTTGGGTGAGAAATAGACTGGAAATAAAAAGACACCTATGAATCAAATCTGTTTACATGTAAAGTTTTTATACTGAGTGATTTTTCATAATGGCCAAATATTGCAGTATAGTTTTTTTTTTTTTAGTATACTATTTCTTGTTTGGGTAAAAACAAGAGTAACTTGTTTAAGACTTTAAAGCTAATATATGTATTCAGCAATGCAATATGATAAGCTGTGTTCTGAATAAAAAATTTACTTTTAGTTTAAAATTTTAATAAAAACTAGAAATTACTGTACTTATAGTAAATGTAGGAGGAATCCTAGATGTTTAAAAATTATATATCAATTAGAATTTGGTGGTATAGAGCAAACCCACATTTGCAGAAAAACTTAGATTGTAGAGGTTTAAACAAAAGCATAGATGAGTGTAGTGTGATGCCATCAACCTGGGCTACATGAGGTTCCTGTATGGTAACCCCAATGCTTTCAGGGCCTAGATTTCACATTGCAATCCTGTCTCTCCTTCAGTTCTCTTTTCCCCCTGAATATTACAAGAAGCCTCTGGAACGCATAATCAAATCTCTCTTCCAGACAACAGGATGGGAGTAGCAAGAATTAAAGGTGCCCCCCCATATGCAAATACTTCCAAACCACCTATCCAGATGCATATGTTTTACATGGCTGCAATCATGTTACATTTATAAAGCTGCACTTCCTTCTTGGCTTTTAATATGAAGATTTCATATCCATATGTCTCATTGCAACTGCCTCTATGTACTCCTTTGAATAAATGCTCCATAATTATATTAACTGTTTCCCTGTCCTTAGGTATTTATGACTTCTTTTCCTGTCTCTGTAAATAAAATATAATAACTATCTTTGTATAAACGAAGTTTGTGTACTGTTTCCAAATGAGTGAATATTAGAAAATGGAATTATAATAATAAAATATGTGAACAATTTTCCATTGCTTGGAACATATTGCCAGTTTTTAAAAAAAGGTGCTAGTTTACTTTGCTATCAGCAAAGTATGACTTGCTGTACCTTTTTTATTATACTGCCAAGGAGCATTAGCCGTTAGTTTGTAGTGGATAATTGAATAGATGAAACAGGAGTGCTGTGCTGTTCTATTCTATTCTACTTCCAAGGACTTTCATTCAAGGGACGGATGTGGAGTGACACTCGAGCAAGAATGATGTGCTCTACCTCACAGATCACACTGACCACATGCAGCATGTGTGCTCTGGGAAATACGCTGAATTTGGGTGCATAAACCAAGGGCTCATTTCTGAGATGGCTGGATCATTTCCTCCTCATCGTGTTCTTTGGTGACACGGCACCACACCTACTGAAAAGACGGTCATCTGCAGCATCGATGACCACCAGGAAGGCGTTCTTCATGACCTCTGGCAACAGAATTTTTCTTCCCTGCTGTAATTCCTTCAAATTATTTGTAATTACTTACGTTCACCTATTATTTGCTCTTCTGATTTCAAGTGGCAATTTCTATACGTGGTTTCAAATAGACTACCTGAAAGGAGAGAACTTTAGATGGAAACAAAAGTAAAAAGTGATCATCATCAGGTAAAGAACTTACGACGCTTATTAGGTAGCTCTATTTTAGATCCTTAGATGAAAAACTCATGTATAGATGTATTTTTTTAATGTTGTTTAGTATCTTGGTACTTTCTATCATACAAGAGCCTTATAGGCAATTTAATATCCTGAGATCATTTCTGTGAAATTATTCAAGAAAAAAAAATAATACTGCAATCTTGTTTTCCTTTTGCATTACCCATTAGACACTTTGCAAAATTATGCAATAATCAGTATTGTGTGCATATCAAGACTCTTCCTTTTTATTCATGTTCACTAAGTATCCTACACAGTTGCTCTGATAAACAACCTCTGCATTAAACATGTTTTAGAAAAACATAAAATAGTCATAACTTGTTTGAATTGACACTTAAAAAAACCTTTGCCTTTTAGTAATTCCATTTTCAACTAGATAGGTTTTCAGGGTAATCAATTGTCCCTGAATCTGATGATTTGTAAATGCATTAGGAGTATGTCATACTACCCAAGGGATTATGAATCAAGGCAGGTGATTACAAAGCAGTCTGTATTACTACCTAAAGTAATTATACTGGTGTTAAAGATGATTGACTTTGGATTTTGTTAAATAATGACTATATGTTAAAAACAAATAATATATGTTGCATTTAATAATAGTTTTTGTTGAATGTTGGTAATTGCTTATTCATTAAATTGTTGCATTTGTATAAAAACATGGCACTGTTACTTCAGAGTAGGGGGAGGGAGAATCATGAGACCAAACAGTTGTCTTCTGGGGAGTCCCCTGGACCAGGTAGGTCTGCTGCCCATCCAGGTGAGAAGCCCTTGCAATCGTGCTAGTGCATATCACAATGTAAACATGCAACTGTGAGCCATTCATCTATAAAAGCAGAATGCTTATTTGATTGTAAATTCAAATTATTTATCCACTGTTCAGTCTCTTTTTATTCCCTATCAGTAGAAAACCATTTTGAAAGATTTAAGACTGCTGTTTTTATCAGTTTGTCTAGACTCAAACCATACCTACCTTTGAAATAAATTGATTTCAGTTAATCTGAAAGTTGAAATTTGTACATAAATTATTAAAAGCCAGAGACGTATCAGTATCTAGTCTGCCAGCTAAATCTTTTCTTTGAGATAAGTCAGTAGGGTATTTTTCCTCTCCTCTTCAATTTCTTCCTCTGTTCATATACTATAAAGTATGTAGATTTGCCTCCTGTTACATTTAAAATGCACTGCAATTTAGATGTTGAAATAACCTGGATCTGTCTCAATCAGATAAAGGAGATGGAATTTTCAAGACGTTTATAGTGTCCATTTATGGCATTAAAGTGCCTTTGTGATCTCAAAACTGGATTTGTAATCTTGGTGCAGTGACTAAGGCTCATCTTGTCAATAGGCTCTCACCCCTCGCTTGATTGAGCTGTTGGGTGAGGGAGCTGCTAATTTGTCTTCTGCACAACAGCTGGTCATCAGTGCAAAGAAGGACCTTGTGTTCACTGACACTTAGGAAAGTCAAGGAGAGGACAATTAGGCTCAGGAAACTCAGATTTATGTGACTTTTGACACTGTATCATGTGCAAAACCCAATGAATTTGAGAAGAGAGCTGAGAGCAGCCATGCTCTCCAGGAAAACAGGCGGCTGAGAGGACACGGATTGCTCCCTGCCCAGCTGGGTGAGAAGCATCCTCACAGCTGAGAGCCCTAACAAAGGAGATTACGCAGTCGTGAGCCAGGCAGATGGGATCTGTTAGCCACTGCTGACTCTAACAATAGACCAAAAAGGAAAGCTGCTTCTGTGTTCCCAGACAGTGAATGAGAAAGTCTGTTGGTAGGGCAGTTCCTGAGTGGAGTTGTAAAGGAGGCAAAGTGAGAGGATCCGAGAGGGAGGAATATCATTAGCACAACTTAGTTCAGAAGTCTGCCATCATCTTGGGATACTGAGCTATTAATTTTGGTAATCCTTTCTTCTTTTGCTCTGCCTTATATGTAACAAGAACCAAAGAGAAAAGAAAAAAATCATTTCCATAGCCATTTTCATTTATTCTTTCTCAAACATGTATTGAGTGACCAGTAGATAGTAGACAGAAATACTAGACTTGGGGGACAAAATAATCAGTAAGACTCAACTGTGTTCCAAAGATATGAAGATCTGGCAGAGGGAATAAACACACACACACACACACACACACACACACACACGAGCTGAAGGAGAAAGAGAAAGCACAGTAAGTTGTACTTACTCCAAACAGAAATGCTCCATCCTGACCTCACCTCTATGCCCTGTTCTTTTGTTCTGTTTCTCCCTTAACAGTGGTTCAGAGTGAGTTTTAGAGGCTCCAGGTCAGTAGGGGGAGTTTCACTGTAAGGCTGCATTTCCCTGC
>PVJX010023285.1:0-29460 GCA_004027295.1 Dolichotis patagonum | reverse complement strand
TCAATTTCCTAAACACATGAATTTCCTTCCCATTTTATTGAATCTACATCTGTATAATTTATACCACCAGTTACAGAGAAGTATACACTTTACAATTCCTATACTACCCTGATCTGGTACACAGTAGGTGTTCAACAAGTGTTTCTGTTCTCTTTTCCTTTTTCAATATCTATCTACAAGATATATTACACAATATTTTTTGTTAGAAATTGTGAAGTATAATAGTAATTATTCTATAATAAACAAAATTTTAATTTGATTTAAATATAATCAAATTTAACTAGACCTTATGTTTCCTATAATTTTTACAATTACTTTATGTATCTCATGTTATGGCTACTGTATTTCCAACAATAGAAATTTGATTGCCACCTAATATATCCTAAAGCACTATGGTTTTTTTGGAAAATTTGTTAATTCATAGATATAGTCTCTTAATTTGATGGATTTTAGAGCGAAGAGAAGCTATTCGCCAAATGTATTAGTGTTTTTTCTTTAACCACAGCTAGATATTTTTATTTCCACGAATCACATCACACTTTAAGAATTAAAAAATCAATCTACAAATACCTTTGTGCTATTTTTTTACATTGGAAGAGTTGTTAGTACAGTACCTCATAAATTATGTAATTTATGAGACAAATGTAAGTGTGAAAGGTGATCTATAAATATGTTAGTTGGAGTCATAGACAGCCTTATTAAACCTTACTAGAGTAAGAGAAATGGGTAAAAGTGTGCACTGTTTACACTTCAGAATGAAAGCTTATAATTACATAGTTCTATTAGGACTTTGTCGTGAGTCAACATCAAGACTTTTTGTAACTCCTGATACTATGCCTAGGACAGATCATGGTACATTTAGTTCTTCTAGAGTTTCTCCTTTTTCTGTGCTCATCTCTTCCTGAAAATTTTAATATAACTTCTAAAAGTATAAATTTCTAACTAGAAATAAATTTTCTGTATGTTTTCTTTTAAGTTATAAATACAGCACATATATTTACCTTATTCTTTTTATCTGGCTCTGATATCACTCAATGGTTTTATATATTTTAAATTCAAAATTTTTATGAAGCTGATAAATTATCAGTAAGAACGCTTTCACTCATCGATTGCATGTTTTGCATGCATTCAGGCATGATATGGAGGAAGATAAATTATTTGTACAATTGCCTATTCGATACCAATACACTGAGGTAAACTGAAATATATATAGAATCATTCGTTTAAATAATGCCAGATATCTAGGCATTTCTAAGAAAACAATTTAGACTTATTTTCATATTTTTCTCTATGTGAAAAATTATGAATGTAGCTCAAGAATGAGTGAAGAAGTTTTGCCCATATGATTTTCCCTGAGCCTATATCAGAGTAATAACATTTTGTAGTGTGATATTATGAGTAACTATAAAGTATTGACAGAAATAACTATTATGTTCAAATAGACGACATAACCAACAATTCTTGAGCAAAAGTTCAAAAAAATAATAGGAACCCTAAATACTTCAAAATGGTTTGATTTTAACTCATGAACATTTAAAAAATGTCTTTGTCCACAATTAGAGACTGTCACACTCACTCATCTTTGAGGCAGCGCTAATAATGATAATCCACCAAATTTTCATGTCCCAGAAATATGCATTCTGAACACACAATTGTCTGTTTGATATAATGTATTAAAAATCACATATGCTAGCAAACCTCTACCATGGGACAATGGGACATATGTACAATCAATATGTGAACATTGATCAAAACTATTTTAGCAATATCTGATAATGTAGGCTGATTTTCAAATGAACATATATTTAAAATATGATTATTAGCATATCCCAAGAGAGTAAAGTGCTCATTCTGTACCAATAAGTGAAATTCATTTCCGTTTAGATACTTAAAAATAAGCCAGTCTGATATACCTTTGTCATATAGATTACACAAGTATACTTAGGAAATGAAAATGATACGTCAAATCAAATAATCACAAGAGTAAAATATTTAATAATTTTCCCATGGAAGCGGGGTGTTTTTTGTGTATTCCCATAGAAATACAAAGATTATTGGATTCAAAAATAAGATTAAAAGAAAGGATTGAAATAAGAATATGAAGATGGAGAGTCATGTCTGTTTTAATTGCGGCATTCAACTGTAAATTTAAACAAAAAATTTCAAAATCAATCTTCAATTTGCTATGGCATTCCTTCTTTAATAAGGTTGCTTTATATGGTAAGATTTGTTTTCTTCTCCAAGTGGAATTATATATCAGCTGATGATAATATCACTAGTATCAGATGAGTGAAAACTCGATTTATGTTGGATAGATGCACCATTCTTTATAAATAATCTTGCAATCTGATGCAGCAAGTGTCTATAATTCTAGCATGTTTGACATTCCCATTCAGTCCAACAACTTCTTGACACAGATCTAATTTGTTACATCTTAAAGGTGTTGCTTGAAGTTCCCTTCTACTTGACAGGTGAGTGACAGTTTAGCATCACTCAGAGTTTACAAAATGGGAAAAGAGGGCATTATCTAAGCCTCTGTGGAATATCCATTTTATGTCATTTTATAATTTTGATAACATCCAGGACTTTGTGTTCCTCTAGATATTGACTAAGAGACATGTTTTGACTTTTTAAAATATGAAGCTATATTTCTGTTATACCTTCTACTATTTATTTGGCTTTTTTGAAGTGCCAATCTTGTTTCCAGTAACTATAACTCATAATTACAATGTGAATTTGTGTAGGAAATTAGATAGAAGTGCAGCTGTACCTTCTCACTCCGCTTTAGTCAGCTCAGACCAACTACAAGAAACTACTGTACACTAGACGGTGCTTAACCCATAGAAATTAATTTCTTACAGTTGTGAAAGCTGCGAGTCCAAGATCAGACTGAGGGTCTAGTGTGTTTCTCTCTGTGTATATACAAATTGGTGAAGTTTTGTATCCTCCCGTAGTGGAAGGAGGAAAAGCCAGCGACAGATAGCAAGATCTTTGGCTATTTTGGACCCCTGTAGTTAGTCCCCAGTGTCCTGCAAGGTGTCACAGCGCATGGTAAAGAGAAAGAACAAAAGACTAGATGGTGATGGAACAGGGAATCGGGATGACCAGTTGCTCACAGCTAACAAAAGGTCTCAAGGAACTCTGAACATTAACTTTCACCAGCGGAGGAAAATGCTGGGGGGATTACAAGGTGACTGAGAGGCTGATGACTGCTTTATGTTGATGTGGATGGTAGTGAGAAATGGGAAGTTACCAGGGAGTTTCTCTATTACAACTCCTGCTCAAAGGGCAGGACAGGGATGGCCTGAGACATCCTCTAGATTGATTTATAATCCGTGGTCCTGTAATGCTTTGATTTTTTGGTGGGTTTTATACTATTTTGTTTTGTTTGAATTTATTGTTTGTGAAGGTACAGGCAGCTATTATAAAGAGAACAGGAGATATTATGGTAGCCACTGTTGATTTTCTGTTGTCTTGTTTTGAAGTCCTGTGTTGCTTGCATTGTTCTGTTCTGATCTGCTTTGTTCTGTTTCGTTTTTGTTTTATTCTCTTTAAAGTAAAAAACAAAAATGAAAACACAATTTGTAGTCTCTGGCACTTGACTTCTTCTTAAAAGCACACTAGTTTCAATCATGAGTCCTCTATTTCTGTAACCTAATTAAGGCCCAAGATCTACCTCCAAATAGCATCACGTTGGAGACTGGATTTCAATGCAGTATGTGAACTTAGGAGAGACACATTCACTCATGCCCTCCCTTTCTGTACTTAAACAAGACGCCAAACATGTTGATATTCACCATACAAATAATGCTCTCAGTATCTGGCACCTTTCAGACATTCTGTCACATATTATTCTGGTTTTGGAGACACATTTATATTCATGCAGACTCTCAAACTACTTTATTCATTATAATGGATATATATCTATATTTTTAGAGATAAGAGCATGTGATTTTGTTCAAGGAGCAGGCAAAATCAATTTTTAAGATAAAAGTCGTTAATGTAAAACTGGATTTCTAAAGGAAACAGTCTTACATGAAAAGTGTTTGGCTCACAGTCATTAAAGTGACATGTGCAAAATCCTTGACATAAAATTGAAAGATTGGTTGTAACTGATCCCATTACATTTGTCTAGCCTAATCAATCATCTACATTTGTCCTCTCATCCCCCATTCCTACTTATTGATACCTTAACAGCATAGCATTACACTGCTAAAGCCATGCCTGTTCTTTTCATCTGAAAACTCTGTTCGTAGAGATGTAATGCAAAGTCCATGAAAGGTTTTATTGCTACATTCATCGTGTAGCATAGCACTTGCTCATCTTCCTATGCACAGCATTACAGTTTGTATTAATCTCTTTACTAATGTCAAGTTGTAGGCTGAATCTTACTTCACTTTAGATGAATGGAGCAGTTAGATGATCACTAGGAAGGAGACACTATACAGTAAGTGAGCAAAGAAACTAACATAAGTAATCAAAAAATATAACAGTATTAGATTACTGTAGGTCAGCTTAGTAATAATTAAAGAGAACTCTAAATAATATAGTGGAACCTTAATACTTGTCATTCATTAACTGGTACTGCGTACCAATAAATACTAAACAAATAATTTTGGCTGGAAAGGGTAGTGAGTCACAGGCAGTCAACACTGGCAAACTCTAGCTTGTATGTCTAGTACCAAACCAAGAACAAGTGCAACACAGGACAAAATCAATTTTTTACATCACAATGTGCCAAGGACCAAATTTTCAAAGTTTCAGAATTGTTGAGTGAGAAGCTATGACTGTATAGTAGTAGCAAGTGTAAAGAGAAGCCTTTGCTTCTAGAGCTGAGATCTTCTATCCACATCTTGCAATGCTGATATACAAGCCTCATTCAAAAGGACAACCATAGGAGCAGTAGAAATATTGCTGAGACACTATGCCAAGAGAACATGCTGAAAACTTGCTGGGTTTCCGAAGAAGCGACTAATAGGGAAAATCCAAAGAAAGACCACTTTTCTGCATAGTCCTTCTGAGGGAATGCCAGGGAAAACTATATACACAGAGCTGCCCTACTGGCAACAAGGCTAATACCATGTGAGAGGCTAATGGAAAGTTCCCTCCACAGTAGATATTATACGTTGATATTTACTACAAAGCAAGCAAAAAAGGCTTCAGAATAAATTATCTGCAGGAAGCATTGTAGCTTGAAATTCACTATAAGGACTGCAGAAGAATGTCAGAGCAAGCTACTGGCTGGTGGGTGCTGTCCGGTATTTGCACACTTCAGGTGCCGGGGAGAGCAGTGGATTGGGGTGGAATTAGAAAACCTTGTTCTGCCAGTGTCATTTACTGACAAAGCTTAAAATCTGCAAATTGACACAGGAAAAATATTCATAACACCCACCTCTATTATTGTAGAGCAGGCAGTGGAGAATGGATTTAGATCTGCCAGTCAATTAAAACTGGCACAGTGTGCTTATTTAATGGCTCTTGGAAAAGAGCTCAAAATCCCCTAGAAGAGAAAAATGTCTTGTTATCACTCCTTTTTTGCTGAGGATGTACAATTTTCCATACAAATGGTAGTGAAAAACATATCCATGTTGCCACTTTTTGTTTATAGTCTCATTTGTATCATCTAAGCCCTATCCATCATTCACATGAAAAAAAGACAGATGACGTTTATAAAAACCAGACTTATATAAGTGTGCATTCATTTTACATAGTGTGTTTTGAGCATGTGTGTGTAAGCAGTGTTAGAAAGATAGGGTAAGCAGCTCAGCTCTGCAAGAGAATAGTCAGCCCCACCCCTGCGCACACTACAACTGCAGTCTGGAGTCTTTATGCTGCTAATATCCAGTGCAGGCTTGGAAAAGCAGCAGCCAGCCCCTCAGCAGTTTACCCAACGGCCACCATCAGATACCAACAGCCAGCACTGGCCTAGAGAACCAGTCATGCTTAGGAGAAATTGTAGCCAATGAGGGTTCCACTACCTGCTTGTCCAGTAGAACCCAGGAAAATGTCAAGACAAAGAAGCAAAAGGCAGACTCTGGCCTCCAACCCAAACAGAACTCATCCAGGAGATGTAAACACAAAAGAGATCAGGAGTTGCACGCCTGAAGTTTCTAAACTGATGGCAACTGAAGTAAAGAAACAACTTCATGAGGCTATAAAAGAAATTAGAACAGAAATACTATCTCAGGTAAAAGAAGAAATGAAAAACATAATAAAAGAATGGCTAAGCACCTCTAAAAATGACATAGATAAAACATAGAGGAGTATAAGAAAATGAGAGAAATCTCAAATGAACAATATAAAAAGATTTAGAATACATGAAACAGATTCAAAGAGATATCTAGGAAATTAAGAATGCTATTAAAAGCTGGAAAAACCACTTGAAAGAAACCGAGGATAGACTTTCAGACCTTAGAGACAGGTTTGCAGCTAATGATCACAAAAGGAAAGATCACTTAAAAATAAAAAGGAGCCAGGAAATAACAATTCAAAACTTGCAAGATGACACAAAGAAAAATAATTTAAGAATAATAGGTGTCAGTGAAAATGCAGGAGTCAATACAAGTGACATAAAAAGTCTATTTACAGAAGTAATAGCAGAAAACTTCCCAAGCATGGGAAAAGGACGTGACATATATATAAGTGAGGCTTATAGAAATCCAGTTACCCATAACCAAAATAAATCTACACTCAGACATACAATAATCAGCATGCCAGAAAACCAACACAAGAACAGAATAGTAAAAGCTGTTAGAGACAAGACACAGATCACCTATAAAGGAAAACCCATCAGAATCACGACAGACTTCTCAACACAAACTATCAAGTTAAGAACAGACAGGAGTGAAGTGTTTCAAGTCCTGAAAGAAAACAGCTTCAAATCCAGATTGATGTAATGGAGAAACAAGATACTTCCATGACAAAGAACAAGTAAAGGAATTTATGACCACCAAACTAACCTTACAAAGAACACTGAAGGACATTCTAGAGAGAGAAAAATGACCACCATCCCAGGAGCAGTGGCAGAGGGGAATCATCAAGTGAGACAAGCACTTGAATGGAAAGGAAAAGTCAGGAGCTAACAGCAGGAAGACAGCAAGGCAGAGAGGAGCCAGTCAATAACAATTAGTGTAGATGACCACAATTCACCAATAAAAAGCAACACAGGCAGACTGGATCAGGAGACAGAGTTCATCAATACACTTTGTGCAAAAAACACATTTAACTCGAAAGAAAAAAAATTCATAGTCTGAAAGTCAAAGGAGAGAGCAATGTCTATGTGACAGGGAACCAGAAAATAGAAGTAGCTTGCCCATCAACTGCAGAATGGATAAGAAAGAAATGACACTTTTATACAAGAGAAAGCTACTCAGCTATAAAGAAAGATAACCTTGAGGCTCTTGTAGGTAAATGGATACAATTTGAGATCATGACGAAATGGTTCACAGTCATGTTAGTGAACATCATGCTGTCTCCGTAGTGTAAAAAAAAGGAGTTAGTGGGATCCAAAATGCACAATACATACTGTGAAAGTGAAAGGGCAAGAAATGTCTAAAAAAGGAAGGCAGTGGCCATTATTAATCTATTATTCTGTTCTGAAACCCTGTATTTTTTCATTTTTCTTTTTAGTATGGTTTTATTCTGTTTTGTTTGATTTTATTATATTTGATGTCATGGACTCTGTTTCAAAGATAACAAAATATATTATGGCAGCCATTATTGTTTTCTTAGTATATTGTTTTGAAGCTCTGTATCACTTTCATTGTTTTATTTTGACTGATAATATTCTATTTTGTCTTGTTTGTATTATGTCTGATGGTATAGGCAACTATTTTGAAGATAACAAGAGGCATTATGGTAGCCACTGTTGTGTACCTATGATCTTATTTTGAAGTCCTATGTTGCTTTCATTGTTTTGTTTTGATTGGTTTTATTCTGTTTTGTTTTTGTTTGATTTTATTATTCCAGATGGTACGGGCAGTTATTTTGAAGATAACAAAAGGTATTATAGTAGCCATTATTGATTTCCATTTACCTTGTTTTGAAGTCCTGTACCTCATTCATTGTTTTGTTTTGATTGACTTTATTCTGTTTTATTTCATTTGGTTTTATTTTCTGCAAACAAACAGATCCTGTCTGATTAATAAAGGTAACCAATATCAAAGTTAGTAACATGCACTCACCAAAAATTTGAAGAGGACTACTTTAAAGGTCAGAAAGATAAATGACAAATTTTAATATTGGCTGGTTAAAATCTTGTTCATAACCTTGAGAAGAAAATACCAGCTTGATTTTTCAGCTAATGTAGATACAAGTATACATAGGAAATTTTTTTTAGGATTTCATATTTGAGTTTAATTAAAAACTTTGATACATGTTACATCTTTGATACATGTTAAGGCATGTTTCCTTGCTTCTAGTTTTGCAAGTGATTTTCAGGACTACAGGCAGGCAAAATAAACATCAGGATTTACTTAGGTTGCAATAAGAAGAAGAAGACAGGAATGTTTCTATAGGAATATTAAGTATTCTAAAGTCACAAATGATTTAAGTATTTTTAAAGAAAATGGATAGGAATAAGTTGGTACTAAAAGAGCTCAGGAATTTGTTATAAGTAGCTAGGTTCAGATCCTACATTTTTCATGCAATATCAGAAAAAAATAATTTACCCTAAAAGCATGAGTAACTCATAAAAATTAGAAATTCTAGTAGTACTGATTGACATGAGAACTTCAGTATATTTATTGAAATATTGTATACAAAATGTAACTCAGTAATAGATTAAAAACTCTGTATTTAAAAATGACAGATACATTTACAATAAAAACCATTATTTAAAAGAATAAAGATCAAGTGTATCTGTGTCTCAGTTTTCAACTCTGTTGAGATCTGGAATTTTGTATGTAACTATCTAGATATTCTTCATGTACCTAGCACTGGGTCTACTAACTTTTGCCTAGGACCTGCTTCTACTTTGTAAGCATCTTTGATAATTTTTCTGACTTTCATTGAATTATCTAATTCTGAAACCCTTGAGTTACCATGACCTTTATATCTTCACACATGCCTCATCGAACTGTCTCTTGAGTTGTGTTGCATCTACCCTCTCCAACTCAATTTGATATATATTTCCTTCTTCCTATTTATCCTTCAAACTTTCTTTCCCTCTATCACCAGTAAAATCTTTCTGGCTATTTCTTAATTGGACCTTATTCCTCTAGGTTTCCAATATACTAAGGTATAAATAAATCCTTACTTTAAGTATCCACCTTGCTAAGATTTTTGAAAAATCATCATGTGATAACCTTACTCTTCTGTGTAAAACCCCGAATGCCACACTTTCAGCCATACCACCCAAGATCAAGCCTGCCCTATGTAGGACACAGTCAATACCTTGAATTCTAGCTTCCACCTACATGTCTAGCCCCATTTTCCTTTATTCTCACAGATGTCTAATGGGCATTTCCTCATTAATTTCACTTTCTTTAAACTACCATAATTTTTTCATGCTTCTGCGTTTTTGAAAAACCTACTAAATTCTTTACTTGTGTTACCTAATCTAAGCAATAGGATAAGTAAGGGGGACACATACCCAGGGATTTGATATTTCCTGTCCTGGTTTGCAGAATTATGAACAGTGGAGCTAAGTCAGGTTTGTTTCATTAAGAGTTTATGCTTTCAAAACTGCCGTGCAACAATCAGTTTCATGTGTGTGAAATCTTTCTTGACACATCTGTTGACCATGCTCCTGCCTGTTATCATTGTTCACTTTTATTTCTATTCACTCAGGTATTATCCAAATCTTGATTTGTAGTTTTTATATCTGATACTGCTTGGACTATACATTAGTAAAGAGTATAGCATTTTTTTTATCCTCTCCTCTTGCCAGCATATCCAAAAAATGTTATTTAAATTCATAAGCAAATTGATCTTACAGATTACACCTTCTATGTTGAATTCTTATTACCTAATCCAAGTGGAATAGAAATGCCTTTATCACTGTGTTACTTTTGCATTCAGAAAGTGTATCAAAAGGAAAAAGCCATTTGAGTTGGACATCAGAGTGTTATAATGAGATTTTGACATGGAGGTTCAATGAGAAAAGGCGCAAGATTCATCTTCGGATGATAGGAGATGCCGCACCTTGTAAAATGGACAATTAACAGTCTGGTTTAATATATTGCTAGGAAATTATCTGATTCACAAAACTATTAAGTATTAAATTGCATTGAGATGTATTTAGCCTAAAAGATATCAATAAGTGACAAAATATGCCCAATAATCAGAGGAATCTCTTCATCACATTAACATTATGTTACGTTATTTCATTGGAATCTCTGACCCCTTCTCAAGCAAAATACTATCTCTGGAAGACTTGCTTCTCATTGTGTGTGATACATATGAAGCTTATGTAAGGCACGTTCAATTTATCTCTGCCAACTATATGTTCATTATATGTGCTTGAAGCATCTACTTTATATGAATGTCTTGAGTCCAAAGCAACTATGTACAGTAATTATAATTTTATGTCATTATTATCCCCTACATAATAATTTTATGAAGTATGTTTTATTTTTCTCATTTAAAAAAAATTTTTTTAGATTATTCAAATTTTTATTTAGAGAAAAAAGCAAAACAAAAAAGGGAAGAAATAATACAGAATTTCAAAAAATGTGTAAGAAATCACTAGTTGATAAATTACATATTGTTATCTTAGAAGTAGTTGAGCAACTACTTTCTCATTTTTAAATAATGAGGAAATCTGTATTTTAAGTGTCTCATTCTTACTACGTACCAGTTAATTGTAATGGTAAGTAAGTGCCGGCTCTGATGCAAAGCCATTTATTTCTGTATTACATCTAAACCCTTTCTTCAACCCAGTAATTCTATGTCTCAGCTTGAGCAAAGAATACGAGAGTAGGAAAGCATCTTGCTTAGAGAACTTAGGTAGAAAGTGGACAATTTTTGCCAAATCACGGATTCTCAGGGCTATATATACATCAGAATCACCCAAGGGACAGTTTTTAAAATTATACTCAGAGATCATCACAAGAACAAAGCAGTTCCTGGAAAGGGGCTGACATCAGGAGTGTTTTGAGCTTCTTTACATTCTAATCTGAGGCCAGTGCTGAGAACCGCTAGCCAGAAGAGACAAACACACAGAGGACAGCGTGGCCAGTGAATGCTGTTATGGAAAGAGTATTAGAGTCCAGTCTGAGAGGAAAACCTCTCCTGGCTGACCCAGGAACTCTAGCCCTCTGAGTCTGTTTCGCCTTCTATAAAAGAAGGAAAGGTTTGAAACCATGCAAATGCTTGACATTCAGAGAGGTTTAATTGATGGTAATTCTTACAATTTAAAAAGCCAGAAAAATAAATTTGAAAAATGATAATAGGACTACATTGTGGAACTATCAAACTACTAAGTACAGGAGAAGATATCATTATAATAGTGCAGAGAATGAATACAAATGGGATTATGAATATATTTTTATCCATATGCTCATAATATTTTAAAAACTTTCGGTTCACATTCACTTTGCTGTAAGTAATCCTTGGTATTAATTAGAGTTTTTAATTGGTATAAGCTTATAAATTCTCAGTATCCCAGAGAAAGGATGAGTCTACTTCTGATAACATACGCATAATTATGAGAATTCTTCTCTGCTTTTACTATTATGCATGTTTCAAATGAATGGAATTTTAAATGCTCGAACTATGTGGCCTTTATATTCTCTAGAGACATTGACAGCTTTGATTTAATCTAGAAATGTCAAACAGCAATGAAAGATTTACATATTGAAACATTTTAACTTTCAATTCTCATCTGCTTGTTCCCATAGCATTGAGAGGAGAGAATGAATGAACCCTACATGGTGCAGTGGTGTTTAGCATGGAAGGTATGGCGAAATCCTTCCAAGTCTTCACTACATGCTTCCTTTGTAACACAGTGTAGGTGTTTAGAATCATGTAGGAGAAAAATGAGGGGAACTCGGTGAACTCCATGGGACTAGATTTTAAGAATTTTGAAAGGAACTCCAATTCTTCTGTACCTTATAGTCTCAAGCTGAAAGTCAGAGAGGAAGTCACCGTATCCAGCATAAATGTGAAGAATCAGAGACACTCAGATGCTGTTAGAGGAGTTAGGGCGAAGGCCGCCAGGAAAGCAAGCAGACACTGACTCCAGAAGGTTGATGAGAGACAATGAGTTATGATGAAACCAGGCAAAGAAATTTATTCTCACTGGGACCCCAGTGGGAAGGGCAGAGGTCTAGTGGCCTCAATATATTTGCAAAAGTGTTTATCGGAATTGCAAGGATGTACAACAAAAAAGGAACAAAGTGTGTAGAGGCATCTATTGCTAGCAATTCAAGTCTTGGTTTGCCCATTATTTGAAGACCAGTGATGGCAAACTTTATTGACCCCAAAAAGGGTAATTAGTCATAAAATGTTCATCAGTCAGAACTGTTTTACCTGGAAATACTTAATAACTAGATGGGAGAATGACACCGGAGAACTCAGGGGAAAAATGATTAAAAGGCAAGACAGAGTCAGGTAGAGTCGCAAAGACGAAACAGAGTTAGTTCAGTGATGTGACTTTCCTATCCTGATTCAGGACGTGGATGAGCACAAACAAAAACAGAAAACATGGTCATGAAGCCTTTGGTTTATTATGGTTCTTGATAGATGTGAGTATCCCAGCTGCAGAGAAATCTGTAGAATATGTTCGACTTGCTGAAGATTAGACTCTCTGAACACCCTGGAATCCTGGGTAATGTAATGTTTTCTGCTGTATCCTTTAGTAGACAAACAACTTTGTTTCTTTTGAAATGTTTCCTTGCACTCAGTTGCTGTTTCAGGAAACACTGATACATATATAAATATTTTCAGCATTCCATTTATTTCAGATTAAATTTTTAAAATTAATGACTGTTGAAATGATCATATTATAATTAATCATTTTAGTATAAATTATATAAGGTTTCCACCCTCTTTTGTTAACTTTATCAAAGTAAATGTCCAAAATTTCAAAATAATAGTAAATTTAAAATTAAGAAAGCATACATGCAATACTAAAATTATCTTCTCTGATATATGCACTTTAAGCAGCTAATTACAAAAATTACTTATATATGGAAATAATAAAAGATAATTTGAATTCTGGTGAACACAGTGAAAAAGCATTTGGCAAGTGAATTCAGATATATGTGTGGACAATTGGAAATTTATGTATGCTTCAAAAATAGATATTTTTAGTTGATGCATTTAACATCTAATTGTGTTGGTTTAATCCAATATAATTTAAACCACATCTTTTATATATCAATTTAAAAATTCTAAAATTATTTTGTAAATAATTTAAATACAGAGATATATAGAGAAAAGTGGAACCATGAGAAGTACACTAAAATTGTGACTCACAATGAGAAGTACCTCTCACAATGAGAAAAAAAAATATCAATAATTTGTCTTTAATAAATGGTAAAATGAAAAACACTATTGAAAATTATGAATTTTATGTAGGAAGATGTCTATTACTATATTTTTAGTATTATGATTTTAAGTTCCTCAAGAATATGTAAGTATTTAAATTTACTTTAATTCTAGGAATTGAACTTGACATCTGAACTTTAAAATGTTTTGAATTCTACATTTATTTACTTCAGTTCATTTATTAGTACAAGAAAATTGTGTTATCTGGGCATGGTGGTACATGCCTATAATTCCAGCATATTTAGGAGGTTGAGGCAGGAAGATTGCTGTGAGTTCCAGGCCAGCATAGGTTACAAAGTGAGTTCTAGGCCAGTTTGAACGGCATAGTAAAATCATGTCTCAAGAAGACAAAAAAAAAAAAAAGGTACTTTACAGTGATCAATTACCAAATTGTGTTGAATCTCCTATCACACAGACACTGTAACATAATGTATACACTATTCCCTCAAACTTAACGAAACAAAAACTGTAAGACAGAGCTTCCTCTTTTCTTGTGGCTGCTCCTCAAACTAAGCAGTCTTGCAACTGAAGTTAATAACTATAGTTCAGGACAGAAATACTCACTTCAATACCATGTCCTGTCCTACATTTTACTCCTGGGAGCACTACCAGTGTAAAGGGATAAGATATTAGCACATGACAAGTGCAAAACATAGTCATGGTATAGAACAGTTGCTGTGGTCAATTGTAGTCAGAATTTGCAAGATAGTAGATTTAGTACAGGACATATCATTTATAGGCTTATTTTATAATATTCACCCAAAGAGTCAAATTCTGAAGAGTGTCAGAGATCTGTCCCCACAGAAAAGACCAAAAAAATGCAGCTCAGGGCCTGAACCCCACTACAGTGTCCTGCATGAGTCCAGCCGAAGACCTAGGGCCCATGGCAGTGCCCTCCACAAGTACAGCTGGAGGCCTAGAACCTAGGACAGTGACTTATCCAAGGATCTGCACTGGGAAGGATCTGCACTGGGAAGGCCCAAGGGTCAGGGTGAAAGCTAGAAAGTCTGTGCACCAAGGTGAAGGATCTGTGCCAGCAGGCTGAGGGTTCTGCACTGGAGCCAGGAAGCGATGCTCCAGGTAAGCAATCATAGCTCCCCCCAAAAGCACCACAGCCATCCTCAGTGACAGGCCCGGAGCTCCTCTGATGATGGGAACAGCCAAGTTCATGTCAGGAAAATCAGTGTGACAAGCTTCTCCAGGAGCATAAACAACACACCATCTTCCCTCCAGTTCTCTTTTTAAGCTGTTGGCAACAGTCCTTAGGTGGGCCTTCCACATCCAGAACCATGCTGATTCGGTTCAGCTTGGTATTACAGGTTGACCATCAGCGAATCTACCACAAACAGTTTCATTAATCTAGAGTGTGTGAAAAGAAATGTCAAGGAAAGGAAGGATTAGGTGGAAAAATACCTTAAAGTGTGTTTAATTAACTTTTCTTCACCCTTTTATAGCCATGTAATTTTGAATTTAAAATAGTCTTGGTAGAAAAAGTAAAAAAAAATGAGAAGACAGTTTGTGCATTGCCAACTAATATAATTAAAATTTGTGGAAGAATTTAAAATATATGAACAATGAAAAAAGAAAAATACAACTTTTTGGATCATAAAAAAATATAAACTTTCTGCAAGAAAAGCTTTTTCTCTCATTCATTGCCAATTCCCAGTATCCAGAACGTGATTAAGTTGCCGTTTGTTAAAAGACAAGAGAAACTTATTAAATCCATGTTGTGTGAGCAGTAATTACTTCCTGTCACCTTTGTGTTTTATGAATGGAAAGAGGTAGACACAGTGTAAAGTAGGCTGTCCGTAGTCATGACACTTAGTGAAGTTGGCAGGTGGATGAAAATAAAATTTTTGTTTGCCTAGAAAGGTCTGATGTGTCCTTTTGATGCCAAGGGCTTCTGTTATATTAATTAGAAGTAATATCTCACATGTCTGAAGGAGTAAAAGCATATCTAGATCACAGTACAATAAATAATATCTTGATTTTACTCAAATTATGATGAAGTTTAATGTGGCCATGAGAAACTTAAATAAGATAAATTTGTTTGGCACAAAATCATGAACCTGACGCACTTTGAATTTCTGTCTAATTCCTGTTATTTATTTATCTTCCCACAGATACAAAATTCCTTGGTTGACCAACTGTGTAGAAATCTTGTGACTCTTTTTGTAGGAGGAGGCACTGTTCCTCCTGAGGCCTGGCAGGCCGCACTTTTCATGATGACTTGCATGATCAATGATTCTGCCCATCATCAGCAGGCAAAGTGAGTGGAAAGCTGGTAGCAGACATGGGCATTGTATAACAGGGGGACTAATCACTAATACCATGTGTAAATCCCAGTATGCACCTATTGAACTTGCTAATAATTCCAGGAAATTGAGGCAAGGAGAGACATCTGCGGAACATCTGAGCCAGATAATTGAGTACAGGCCAAAGTAGGTCAACAGAAATGTTAGGGGTTTGATCAATAAACTGAGCAAACAGAGAAGAGAAATTTTCACTTTCTTAAGGATTGGGTTATCTTTTTTAATAGAATTCATAAGCTACAATTAAATTCCTATATTTGATGATAGTATTCAGATTCATCATTCCTTATGTATTTTAGAAAAAATATTATATTATTATTCTAAAATATTTAAGTATTTATCCTAAAATACTTTTGATTATGACTCATTTATTTTTAGCAATTCTTTTGAAGGAAAGCACTAGCATGTACAGACTTCTTTTTTGCGAAGAAAAATCTTCTGTCTTGGGTGTTGGTTTAATGATAAGGATTTTATATTCTTGAGAGAATAAACTCATTAAAAATATAAATCATTGAGAAAAAATGCTTCTTTTAAAATTTAATAATATTTTAAATGAGTTAGTCTTTTTTAAAAAAAACTAAATAAAATTACAAGATCACCTTAAAGTTCTGTTTCTATACCTTATCAAGCTGTTGACCTTGCACTGGGATGTGACAGGTTACTCTTTATGTTCATTGTTGATAGATCTACTTACTGAATAACTTACAATTTAATATTAAGAAACTGGGTTGAGTAAGACACCAACTTGCTGCTGTAAACATTATGATTTGTATTCAAATTTGTCAGATAGCAACAAAGAAATAATGAGAATATATGAAAGCTTATAATTTAGAATTTATCTTTAGTATTCCACAAGTTTCTTACTAAAAATATGTGCAAATGTGATTCCACTCATTTTAAAACATCTTGATGGTAAATACTTCTAAATACTTTGCTAATAATCTCTCATCTTAAGTTCACTTTATACTCTAATAATATGCAGCATCATGCCAATGCAGAGATGAAAAATCAGTAATTTAACCCTACATATAGTTTAAAATCACATTTTTTTAAATTAGAGTAAAAAGGCGTGCTGTAAAGACTCATGTATAATAAGTGGGTAGCATGTTTTAAAAAGAAAAAATAACACAATTTGCATTGGGTCCCATCCCTTCATAAATCCGGAGTAAACCTGAATTCCTGCCAAGCCTCTTGACATACTAATGAGCTATGTGGACACAAGCAGAAGCCAGTCCAAGTCAGAACTTCCTCTCTGCTGCGGCCCTGGTGTGGGTTAGGGATGTGTTAGGAGGTTTATCTTCTCAGCTTTCATAGCCATTTGGTGGGTCTTAGCATGACCAAATACTGTGGACCAGCGACTCTGGCTTCTGTGGTCTTGTCTGTGTATTGCAGTGTGCAGTACAACAATCACCATTGGTTATGCTTAATATGACACAGAAAATGCCAGGAAAACTCTTGCCCCCTTATTTCTATCCACTGTGGTTAAGTCTGAATATTTTAGTGGGCTAGGATCTCTGTTCCCACCATCTAAACAAAAGCCTCACTGGCCCCATTCTATTTAACCAGTCATTTTTCATTGTTGATACCATCAGCAGGAAAAAAAGAAAGAAAATAAAACAAAATGAAAGAAAGAAAGGAAATAGAAAAAGCCCTTCTGGACTCTGACCAGCATTGGTGAACTCTTGGTTCACCTTGAGCAGCTCTCGCCAGGTGACATAACAAATGTCTGTAGTACATAAGCCACTTTTAGGTTGGTATTTTGCTACTTGTCACTGATAATACCCTGAACCTTCCAAATTGGCACTCCTTCAAGAGATGCTCAATACAGAGGTCAGAGTGATCCGGCCAAATACAAGTGACACTATGCCACTAAACAGTTAAACACTAAATAGCTCTCCAGATCATTCTAGTGCGGGAAGTCCTTGTCATGGACATCTGTGCCTGTGAAATCTGCCCTTCTCTCTGTCTGTTCTCCCTCCTACCTTCCCCCACCTCTTTTGTCCTAATTTCTTGTTGTTCATTAAACACACTTTGCATTCAATTCAGGACCATGTGCACATCTCTGGATGCCCCATATAATATGCCAATCATCAGTCCCTAACAGGCATATTTTCTATTTTCTTCTCCACTCTGTTCCTTCTTGGTTTTTCTACATATATGTATGTTAAATTTTTACTCCCTTAATCTTGTTTGCAGTCTGGAATTCAAGATCAAGTAGGCATAATAATTGTGTTTTGTTCATTGCTGTACTTCTAGCAAATAACAGTGCCTAACATACAGAAGGCTCTTAATATATATTTGTTGAATGCATGAATATTATAGGAGCTAAATTTGACAGATTGCATTTTATCGTTTTAGCCACAACTTTGAACGAGACAATTTGTAATTTTCTGTATAGAATAATTAGCGTTCTTAAATATAGTAATTTTGTACAAATCTCCTACTGACTTGCAAATCAAAATAGAAACTCTTGCAACATGAGCTTTTTGTACAAATTAAAATGTATAAAGTCTCAGGCCATCTGATTTTACAGATTGATGATTTTTTTTTTTTTTTTGAGAGAACCGATGTTTCTCATGGGTACAAGGTCTCGCAGTGCTGCCACCAAACCCAGTGACTTCACCAAGAAGAGCTCATGGATGTGTTTCAGAGCCCGTATTTTGATGTCAGGAAGCTACCTCCTTGAGTTTTAATGTGTCATCATCTACAATCATCTGGAAGGCTGTTAAAATATTCTGTTCTCTAGTTGCACACTTACAGGAGATTTGATTTTCTTGATACTTTAATTAATTGTCAACAGATAGAGAATAAATGCAGATGCGAGAATCCACTTGCAAAAAAGTGAGAAATAATTCATTTGTTCTATTTGTAAAAATCATTTTATTATCCATAAATTATTTGTTTTCATATTAGCCTTTAATAGATATTATTTTCCATGAATATATACATATATATGCTTTACATGTAAGATTATTTTTGAATGTAATGCTGATATCAATACAGAGAACTCATACATACAAAAGCTCCTGAAAGAAATCAATACTTTCTGAGAGTGCAAGGGGGCCATAAATTTTAAAAAAAAAGATTGATAGTGTGCTTTTCTATACGCCATATGCCTTTATCCATTAAACATCCACCCAGGTTTTTAAACTGTCGCTTCCACCATGACTTACTTGACCACCTTTATCTCTCAAATACATGAAGAAACGTTTGCTTGCCATGTAGTGACTCCATCACTGGGCTTGGGTAAAATGGCCCAAATAATACTTACTCAGGTTATCTTACATGAGTCTCTCACAAGTCAAGAAAACCACATTTCAAGAAAACTTTTACTAGCAGTGACCTCACTTCCTCACTATAACCATCACCCATAAAAGTTTACATAGTAGCTTAAGTGCTCAATGAGTTAAAAAAACAATGATTTAATTAATATATGAACACATGGCTATAAACACTTATTTTTATGTAAATGAAACCTTGTTCTTCAGTGCATATTTTGAAACACTTAGAGTTTGGTATATTGTTAACAGTTTAGCATCCTTACAAAACTTTTAGAAATACACTTTCATATATTCATGTGGATCTCTAGCTAAGTAGGCAGTGTTGAGAGTAAATTTTGAATTCAGAGAATGTATGGAAATATTTTCCTTAATCAGCATATTAACGGATATCTAAGATTTCCCAGTGGATAATTAAGTTCCTGATTTTCGTGTCAGACTTACTGACCTTAACTCTCCAACTATGAGGGCTGCGAGGCTGCATATTTCAACAGGATAATTGGTGATACTGATAAATAACTGTTTCCTAAATCAAATCAAAGCATCTTGAGTTTGAGCTACTACAATTAAAATAGAAATAGTGCATACTACTATGTAAAATATGAAACTTATTAGAATTATGGACATTATTAAAATTATGAAAGTAGATGAAAGTACATTCATTTTCATCCTCTTGCAAAAGATACTAATATTCAGATTTTATTGATTTTGAACTAATCTTATTCAGAATTTATAGTGATTTTGCTATAGAAATGTTTACTAAATTAGCAGTTAGTACCTCGATAGATGGATAAACACATAGATTAAAAACTATCTTTGATTGAATTATGTAAGTTAACAGTTTTCTGGGAGAGTTGAGTGAAGACGCTGAGTCAAAACATTTATCTAAGAAAATTTGAGGTATTTCATCAGCTTTTGCATGGAAAGTGTGGGAAATGTGTGACTTTTATCTCTTCAATAAATAGATTTGTCAGAACTGCCATTTAGCAGCGGGAATTTTATAGCTGTTATATATTATTTTATCACTCTGAAGAGAATAAATTCATATTTATCTATAAGTATTGTATATTTCAGACTTTAACTAAACATGATAATTTCACACAATGCGGTCTAAGTTAGTGAAATTCTGCTAATTCTTCACTTTTCCTCTTACATAATTTTGATAAATAAGTAAATAGATCACCATTGCTTTTGCAAAGTGTACTCGTCCAGTGTATACTTTGTTTCAGTATATGTTTAAAGAGATGAAATTAGTAAGCAGGAGAAAAAGCTCCTAATGCCAAGCTAGACCCAAAGGCAAGCTTGGGACTTTGGTGAACACTTCCATGTTTTCTAACATAATTATTGCAGCAATGTGAATTTCCTTGCAAGAACCATAAATTAAGGCTAAGAAAGGTAAATTAATAGTCTAAGAACATGTAGAAAGTAGGATGACTGGAACTTAACGTTGTCTAATTCTAAAACACTCCTACTTTTGTTCTGATCAAAACATCTTTAGTTCTCAGTCAGCTGAAAGGGAGAAAGCCTGTATTTGGTCGTGTCAAACCTACACCAATATAACTCTGACTTTTACTTTGCTTTATGTTCCAGTGTACTCCTTACAATCTAGATATTATTGCATTATTGTGTAGTAACTTACCAATAATAAATTATACATTTCAAAATCTGAAAGAAAAAGTCATCATAATGCAGAAATGATTCATGCTAAATATTTTTAATTTGAATGAAACAATACACAATGTATATCTGTTTTGAAGCATTGCTTGCCTTCCCATTGACCCATACAATTTTTTGTTTTTATGCATCAGCTTAAAAAATAATTTAAGGGAAAGAAATAATATGCATTCAAGTTAGTTTAATGATAAAACTTTATCAAAACACTTTTCTATTTTTAAAAATCTCTTAACCTAAGTGCTCTCAGCTCAGATTTGCTGTGGAGAAAAACTAGGATATAGTTTATGCCTAATTTACTAAGAGATCCTCCACAAATTTTCTTTGAAGTTGCTTTCTTTCTAATTTTATGGTTTTATTACACTCTTAGCTAAAATAAAGCAAGAAAAAAATTCTCCCTAGTTCTAGAATCCCCTTCGCTTTAAAAAGAGAATAAGATTCCTCATTTAAAAATAGCTGTGACTGCAGCATTTCTTTGTGTGGTTACAGAGTGCATCATACAGCAGTCTTCAGATCCTCTCTGAGAAGGCTGCTCAAGACTGTCTCTGCCTTTATGAGGACAAAGAATAACTAAGCTGCCATGATCTACTAACATCAATGAAAGGACAGTAGTCTCAATGCCTTCCTTTATTACCTGACATTTAAACTCATATACTTAGCAATATTGAAGAAGTATTAAGATTCTGTAACTCTTTAGGAAAGTTTTAGGATTTTTGCCTACAGTAAAATTTAACTTGCGTTTCTTCTAACAAAAAAGAGAGCATATAAAATGACCATCGCCTCACACCTACTCCTTTGTATCACTGCTGCGAAGCAATAGAAATTTACCCAAAGAACCACAGATTGTGAATGCCTTCAGAAAATGGGTATGTACGCTTCATAGCGCATGAAAGATACGCTTCTCTGATTACTAATGGCTGGTTTCAGAGACACAGAATCACAGTGCGACTGAGGAAACCTACAACAACAAAAACGGCAAGCACTGGGAGACCCAGGTCTACTGTCAGGTAAACACTTTTCTTAAGTCCAAAGAACCTGAGTTCAAGTGCTACATTAACACTTTATTACCTGCATGACCTTGAACAAATTAATTGACGTAAGCCACGTTTTTCTTATCTATAAAATTAACATAATAACCATCATATACATTAGCATTGCTATAACTAATATATAGTACATGAAATAGTGTTTGAGCAATGATTAACTTGTAATGGGAATGTAATAGATATTCTTGCTATTATTTCTGATTATATTGTATATATTTTTAAAAATCTAAAAATAATTAAGACAAAAATAAAATTTAAGAAAAATTGTAAAAAACAAGAGAAGGATCAATATATAAATGTAATCTATTTATTCCTACAATTTGATTCTATCCAGCTCGATAGAGACATAAACTTGAAAAATCACTTTGTTCAGAGAAATCATTAAGAAAAAATGCCAAAATAGCTGCATGAATAAATCACTATTGATTTTATACAGCACATTGCAAAAATGCATGTGGGGAGACACAGGCCAAAGGAGTGAGTGAATCTGAGTGCAGAGGAAGGGACCTTGGAGCAACAGTTCCAGGCCTCCAGAGATGCACACTTAGAGCTCAGAATAGACAGCCGTAAGCAGAATTGAAAGCAGTTTGTCCTTGTAGATGTTTTGGCCTTTGTGTCATCTGTTCCATGGGATTACTTAAACTGGCTCGATATGTGTCATGTAACAAACCACCCCATTGCAACCCTGTCTCTTGACCAAAACTGCTGTATAATATGTTGCAAATGCTTTTCTTCTACATCTATTCTCTCATTTTCTTGAGCCACAAATATATAAGAGCAGAGGTTTCGGCTCAAATGTTTTCCTGAAAATTTTAAATCAACTTCTCTGGATCACTTGGTGACTGAACAAAGTCTTTTCTCCAAGTAATCTTTCTTGTCCTCTATGTAGCCACAGTCACACACCACAACAAATATAGTGACTCTTGTTGTGACAAAATTCCTAGAATGAATTTAATAAGTCATGTCTAACATTTGTTCCTTTAGGCATATGTTAGTGTAAACCAGAGTCATAAAGATGATTCCTACGAGGTATTGCAGCAACAGAGATAGCGATTTACAGCTCTTGATGATTCAGTTTAAAGAGGAAAGTAAACTATTTGGACAGCAAAATGTGCAATAAAACAATTTAATGTGGACTTCAGGTGGTTTTCCAAAGGTATTGCTTAATGTAAGTCAGGTTTTGTAAAGAACAGAATTATACCTGACTCTAGGAGTACTGATACACATCAAGCAGTTACAAGGAAAAGTATCCGTTCTCCTCCCTATCCATAGTGTGGGAATAATATGGTAAGCAGTTTAATGACTAACTTCTTTCTGATCTAGATCTTTAAAATGATCCTTGATAATCTTTCTTTAACTCTGTGAAATGGAGGAAGAAGGTTGAGACTGAGGTGAAGGGATATAAAAAATTAAGATGTAAAGAATAATATGTTAATCTGTCCTAAATGAATTGTTACTATTTGTCATACCTTAAAATATTTTATACCTTGAGATCAGAATTATATTATGGCCTTCGAGTCATAGCATAGAGATGGGATGAACTATCTTCAAAATCTTAGATATTACAAAGCACCAGTTTCAGGGAAGATCTTGCTGGTTTTCAACTGCAGGCCTGTGTTCCTGCAACCTTTACTTCTTGGAATCTTCCCGTAGGTCCATGCAGTGGCTGATGGCTATCACTGGGCAAAACCCAGCACTGTTCTATGGAAAAGCAACACTTTTCAAAGGATTGTGTAACAGGCTTGTGTGAAACTCAGATTCAGGTTCAAGAAGCCTGTCACCACATCCTGCTTTGTGCAGAATTGCCTCGAATATGTCAGATATGGCAGAGTAACACCTAGTTAAAGTTGATCAACAAAAGACTTTCCTCTCTTTAGTGTCAATCTAGTGGATTTCCCCCATGCTTTATGTTTATGCTACTGTGTGGGGGAGGCAAGTTAGTACTGTGTGAAAAGCTGCTGTTTTTACAGTAACTATCACTGGTATTTCCTTCAGAAGTGTGGGAGGTTATTCAAGGATTTTGGATTTAGATTTTTTGTTTATTTCACACTTTATTTTGTTGTATGGGGAATTACACTTAATGTTTCAGGCAAAGACATACTAAATCAATTTTCTACCATAAACATTTTAAATGTTTCAATGTTCATTTTACTTTGTATTCCTTTAGCCTTAAATATTGTCCCACTTGGATTATAACAATGCAATATTGTCTGTGTATAATCTCTCCTTTCTGATGTAATCATTAGTTGTTTTATGAGATGGGGTGATGAGACATGCAGAGTTTAGTCAGTGCATCAGACAAGATACACAGGACTTTTATGAACCCACCAACTGTACTACGTGGGATATGAAAATAAATAAAAGAGATGTAGATTACACTTCCAAGAAGCTTATGTCACAGTAGAGAAAATGGACTTTAAGCAAATGACTTCTTATAGATAAATACACATTTTAAAAACACGAAGATTGTGAGAGAACTACTTGTTTATGAGTAACCTAGAAATAGTTCATCTTTTTGGTGCTTTCCGGGTACTACCTTTTACCTTAAAGAGGTCCGCAATCAATAGGTTTGGACGGCTTTAGTGGTAGAGATGCAGGAGAAAGGAGAGAGAATATGAAAGGACATGTACAGAGGCACCTAGAAATGAGACACAGTGGGACACATGGGAATATAGAAAATAAAACTGCCATGCCTCTATGTATGAGCAATGTAGCATGAAACTGTCTTCTCTCAATCCAGTTAGCATAGGTTGAGCACTTGCTGAGTTCCAGGAACTACAATGCAATAAAAACTGAAAAACCTCCACCCCTCTAGGACCTTATCTTAAGCCTAAGTTCTGGAATCATATTGTTATAATATGTGTAGCTAATGCTCAAGGACAAACACAATTTGTTGAAAGAAAAATAATTGAGAATAATAATAATTATAATCATATCAAATGTGGATCAAAGGGTTAAAATTTACAAGTGAAAATGAGATTAAGTATGAAAAGAGTATCTCAAAGGATACAAACAAAGACAGGACGGAAGGAGTTAAATTAAACATTCTATGCATAGACAGTTTTGGAGGCTACATAGGATGAAGAGATTTGGGGGAAGGATTCAGATGAGTTAGAAGTGGACGGAATGGAATAGTAGTATGGTAGAAATATAAACAAAGACACCTCAAGTTACTTAGACAAATAGGTTTGAAGCTGCATTTGGTAGTATAGAAGAAATGCTAGTTTACAAATTCTACGGGCAAGTCTTCGAGTGCTGTTTCTCATACATGACTATGCATTGGGTTTACCATTGCTTTTTGCATTGGAATTGTGTGGAGACTTGTCGACAGTGAAGAATTCATGCACTGTACCCTACGTTAAATGTAAAAAGAATTTGTAAAGTAGGATCATTCCCTTACTCTTAGCCCCACGCCCACTGATTCTAAAGCCCATTAAAGTTTGAAATGCATTGGGTGAAGCAAGGAAATTTATTGCTAGTACTTGCCTACAATTTGTACATATAAAAGTATATTCTTATACAACTTAATTACCTTCAGAAGATTTCCAGACTTTCTTTGGTCAGTGTCAGTCTTTGAAGTGACTACATAGTTTTCTGTAGAATTGTGGCTCCTTTGTTAATTTATGCATACTTGTTTGGGTAAAGTACTCCTATTTTTTGGAGATTTGTGTTGTACAAATAATGTTGAAATGAATCTTTTTTAAAGAGAAAAAAAGATGAACAATGAAAAAGTTTCATAACAGGTTAATAGTATGGTTACAATAGTTGATACATTGCTTATTGTTGTCTTCATGGTAGTTATTCAGAGTACAAGATATGTGAATGCCGTGTGGTCTAAACAATAGCATAAAATATTCTTTTCAAGAAACAAATATATACAAGCTTCCTAGATATCTGTCTTAACTATCTTGTGTATACATATTTTTTCTTTTTCCTTTTCATCCTTTCTCGTTTCCCCATCACAGTTTGTCTTGTCTTGTAAATGGTTTCTTCCCAATTTACAATATCTGTTGTACTTTTCAGATCCTGTTTACTTGTTCCGTTCATATTGTATCACTAGTGGTATCAATATTTTTAAACGTAAAACTTTGAAAACTATGCATATCTTTCTGAGAAGGTGACTTTTTTTGTTAAGTGGTGTGGTACATTTTTGTAGTTGTGTTACACTATAGTATTAAAGAAATCTTTTTTCTTCACCCAGTATTAGATAAGCACTCTGCCTACTGAGGCACATTCCCAGTTGTAGCCCTTATTGCTTTGAGACATATTTTGCTCAGTTGCTGACCTTGGCCTTCAATGTGTGATCCTCTTGCCTTCACCTCCCAATTTTCTGGATAAATGTTCACTATTTTTATAAGTGGCACATTATAACCACAAAACTGCTGAGTTCATATGGCCCAGATTTAAAATACAAATGATAGGGGCTGGGGATTTAGCTCAGTGGCAGAAGCGCCTGCCTTGCAAGCAGGCAGTCATGAGTTCGATCCCTGGTACCAAAAAAAAAAAAAAAAGCAAATGATACACAGTCAAATTTTTTTTTTCAAAATAAAAAGTGGAAAACAAAATTCTCTATGTGAATCTTGAACATTGGTGAATAAACTGAAAATGAATATTGGAAATGGCAGGCACTAATGTGTTAGTGATAACTTCAAATCAAATAGAATGTGTATATCATATAAATAGATAGTTAAAGTATAAAGCTGAGCATGCATGTGAGAGTTTAACATGCTGAAGTATCTTATGGACAAAATCTAATTTGACTTAATAAACCAGAAATACATGAAAAACTTTGTTGTTTATCCAGCACTGTAAACGTTTCTCAATTCCTGTATGAGGATAGGATTTTATATATATTTTAGAAATTCTTTTTTTTTTCATTTAGAGAAAAAAAGCAAAACAGAAAAAGAGTGGAAATAATACAGAATTTCAAAGAAAACCCAGTAAGAAATTACTAATTGATAAATTGCTTATTGTTATCTTAGAAGTAGTTCACGTCAAGAAAAGCAAAGCATAAAAAGTGGACAGTCAAACAATGACAGTACAAACCATTCTGTTTGATGAACTAACAAAAACTTAGTAGTAGGTTATCTATCTTGCACACTTAAACATACATACTCTTACACATCCTTTAGAGAATGAATAAAAAAGGTGTGGGGGCTGGAGATTTAGCTCAGAGGCATAAGCACCTGCTTTGAAAGCGCACGGTCATGAGTTGGATGCCTGGTACCCCCTCCGCAAAGAGATGTGGCATTTTTATACAGTGGAATATTACTCAGCTATAAAAAGGATGATCTTGAGGATTTTATAGGCAAATGGAGGCAACTTGAGACTATCTTCATAAGTGAAATAAATCAGACTCACATTTGTAAATATTGTATTGTCTCTCTAGTATAAAAATAATAATAAAAGCTGAGGGAGTAATAAGATCCAAAATATTTTAGAAATTCTTACTCAGCATATTTTATTTTTAGAGAATTTAGATCTTAAATTTAACAATATAATCCCAAGTTGTTCCTTTACACATACTATTGTAGGACAAGTTAATGACTCTAAATAGTATAAAATTTTTGCAAAAATATCTCCCACCTTTGAATCTCTGATTCTAAGGTGAAAAAGACATTTGGAGAACAAAGTACAATTTACACTCATTTTAAAAATTATTTCTGTCAAAAATAACTCAGATTGGCTATGTTATTTAGTATGAGCTCTCCATATGCAAGGATAAGGACAACCATTTGGAAGAAAACAAGAGACAATATGACAGATAATGAAGATATGACAGATAGTGAAGATCTCTGGTTGTCTAGCTTTGAAATTTATGCTTTCTTATGTCCCATTCTGTTCTGTTTTGTTGTGTTTAATTTTATTCCCTTTTAAAATAAAAAAATTTTTAAAAAAACTCAGATCAGTGGAAAATCTTAAAGCACATTGTCAAGATTGGGGTGTGTGTGTGTGTGTGTGTGTGAGTATGTGTGTGTTTTAAGATTTTAATGGTTAGCGTTGGTGGTATAGTGGTGAGCATAGCTGCCTTCTAAGCAGTTGACCCGGGTTCGATTCCCGGCCAACGCAGCGTTCCTTTTTGGCTGGGGATTTAGATCAGTAGTTTAAGTGCTTGCCTGGTAAGCACAAGGTCGTGAGTTCAATCCCCAGTACCAAAAAAACAAACAAACAAACAAACAAAAAAAAGATTTTAATGGTTGAAAATAATAAATATTTTGGCTAAAGGAAATCAGTTTTGACAATTTAGCATATTTTACTATAAAACACATGCACACAAAAAGCTTTCTAAGCATTACCTTGAAGTTTGATTTATATATAACAAAGAGGAAAAAAAACTCTAGAGCTGAAAATGACTTTCCCTGCCTAGACTGTTTATAGCATAGTGTCACACTCATGACGCTGTGCTGAGACCCCACTCCACAGCGGTGTCCGGAAGTTTTCTCCACGTGTTCTCCAGTTTGACAGGGTTCCCCAAATGTTATGTCTCACTCTTCCCCTTTCAGCCTCTTGAGAGCGGATCGTAAGACTTAGTTCAGTTTGACATCTTCCCACAGTGGTTTCCAAAGGCCTTGGTCTCAGTATTCCTTTTCAATCATTAAAAATCTTGAGTGTTCAGAGAGTTATGTTAGAAACTGTTAGACTGTGTCCAGAAGGGCAAATACAGCCAAGCCCTGCTTTGTAAGTAGAGTGTTATTGGAAGAGTGCTCTACCGTTTAGTTTTGTGAAGTCTGTAGTTGCCCTCTTTCTATGATAGCAAAGTAGAGTAGTTTGACAGACAGCATACGGCCTGCCAGGGCTAAAATATTTACTCCTTTGTCCTTTTTAGAAATGTTTGACAGGCCCTGGGTTTATATGGATTGTGTCTATGGAGTCTTACCTTACTGAAAAGTAAAGCTGAGGAAACTAAAATTGAGGAACACATAAGCAAACGTTCCATTACATCAGAGCTAATGGATGTGCCTTCTTTGGCAGTAGACCACGCTACCTGTGTGAGAAAACGAGAGGAGAAAAGGAAGATACCCTATACTTCCAGAAATGAGTTTGTCCCCATGTGACAGCCTGAATTGGTTTGAAGAAAAGGGGGAGGTCTCATCCTGTAATTTGAGAACCAATGTAAGAGCACATGGCAAATAAAAGCTCACTAACAATATTTGAGTGAATAAGCAATAACAACAAAAAGGAAGACAAATATTTCCATAGCACTTTAAAATTTGCAAAGAATTTTTAAATGCATTTCTGTTGTAAGAAAGTGTACGGAGGAGAAGAATGGCCAAACAAAAGGCTTTGCGAATAAAGGATATAGAGGGCATTTGTAGGTGGAGAACAAAGCAGACATAGCCTAGTGTAAATGCTTGTGGATATGTATAACAACACAGAATATTAACTTAAATGGGCCACATAAATGTCCTTAAACTGACTTAGTGAAGTCTTTGATATACGACAGGGCACATAATATTGTCCTGTAGTAAAGGGAAGTACAATGGAACAATCTAACGTGGGCTGGTAGAACAGGAACCCAAGCCATGGCCAAGTACAAATCATCTTCAAAAGAAAACCTTCAAAGGTGGGTTGTCGAGAAAATTTTACACTGGAAGGCATAATACTGCCTTCAAAAAAGAGAGAGAGACATATTCTAGTGTTTGATTCTATTTTTAACTTACC
>PVJX010023284.1:0-29584 GCA_004027295.1 Dolichotis patagonum | reverse complement strand
GTCTCCACTGACTTGGCACTCTGCGTCCCTTGGCTTCCACAGACAGCTCCGTGGCTCCTCAGCCCGTGCCATTGGCAGCAACAGGAGCAGCATTAGGTAATAAAATAGATCAGGACAGAGCTTGTCAAGAGCTCGCGGCTCCACTGCCATCCTTAAATGCTCGTGTAACTCTTCCTCAGCTGTCCCAGTCAAGCTCCCAATTATCAGGCAAGGTCACGACCAGCAGAAGCATCAGATGGAGGCAAGGAGAGCAGATGAGCAGCACAGGATGTGGGACTTCAGGTGCTTTGGGACTTCAAATGTTTAGGGCTTGAAGTATGGTTTTTTTTTTCTTTTAAAATCAATTTGACCAATGTACAATTTACACACAATACAGTGCACCTATTTTAAGCATGTAGTTCCATAAGTTTTGACAACTACACATACTCGTGTGCTCATATGGGGGTGAGTCTATCCAGCACAACTGCAAAATGCCAACTCAGCCCACAGGAATGTCAACCCTTGCAGGACAGCCCCATGGACTGCCTTAGCTGGCCTCTGTGAGCAGACCACTTCAAAAGTGTCAGTCTGCCAGGCAGTACATGAAGAGGGCCACTGAGAACCCCTGAATCACACAAGCAAACGTCTCCATTCTTCTGCTGGCTGATAACTAAGGCTCTCCCACACTCTGGTTATCTGAGAAATAGAACAGTGTAGTGAAAAAAAGAATTGCATTGGAGCTGGGCAAATTGTAGCCCACACTTCGTGAGTGCCTCAGTTTCCTCTCCCTATAATGGAGATGACAGTAGAAGCTTATCAGGTCCCATGGAGTGTAAAGTGCTTACGAGTGAGGCGTAAAGCAAGCAGTCCATGTTCCATAAGCACTGCCGCTGTGTCTGGTCCCAGGGATAGAGATGTGGACCTGCCATTACTCAGGCCCAAGGAAAGAAGAAAAACAGCTTACAGCAGAAGAGAATGGTTGTCATAATGTGCTGTGTAACTTAATCCTTTGCAGGAAGAAAAAATACCCTGAGCTGTTCATGTGACCACTGGTGTCCAGGCACGCTAAGCTTGCAGATGGGTGGTGTGGGAGATAAAGCAGATTCCACAGGTGGAACCTCGCCTGTGAGTGGCCACACTTGCAATGGCATTGAAATGGCTGGAGTCCTTGGGCAATTTCTTTGTCTCAGGATTCAGACGCCAGGGCTGGGTCATATGTTTTGACAGCCACACAGAGTAGGGTCTCTGAGCCTGTATCCAGCAAACAGGTTTGAAAGGGAAATCCCAGACCCTATCAGGGCAGAAAGGATCCCCCACTGCTTAAATGTGGTATGAGGCTGGGTTTAGCCCTGGCAGCTGGACCCAGAAGGACCAAAGAGGGAACCTGGAGGGAGGAGGCCAGTGTCTTCCAAACAGAGCCCTGTGTGTGAGTAAAGGTGCCTGTGGGGATGAAGCAGGCCCTCGGGGCCCTGACACTCTGAGTCAGCTCTTCATGGGCCACTCTTCATTGCTGACATCTCAGGGGCACTTTTCTGTCCCCCACAGAAAGCTCAGGAGCATGGGGACGTGCTCTCTGTACTCCAATATCCAGGAAAATACCTGGCACATCCCAGGTACGGCATCATTGAATAGGGAGGAGATCAATAAATGAAGATGTTTCTAGGCCACTTTTAACCACCTCTCTTTGGTCAGACAAGACAATGACATAGTCAGGGATTACAGGTACACAGATTAATACACAGCAGGATGAATAAATGCTTCTCGAATTAATTCAGATTAACGAGGGCTCCTCCCTGAGGAGTTCATTTCTTAAATTTCCTCTGTGGTAGACGACTACATCTGGGAATTTGATTTAAAGTATTTAAGTGCTATTAAAAGTTCAATATATAAATCTCAGTTTTAAATCATTCCCTCTGCTACCAAAGTTGGCTAAGCTCACTAAATGCTCTGAAGAACACAAAGAAGAATTAAGCTCACTGATCCTTTGGGTAAAATGTGTATTTTAAGAGGTATTATAAAATGTTTTAGTTGCTCTTTGCCTTGGCTACAGGAAATTTAGCACCAATTCACAGTCTACAGAATCTGAAATTTTTCATTTCCTGCCTCATTTTTGTGTGATAACCATAAGAATACTTATATTTGTTCCCTAGTTTTCTCAATTTCCCTTGTTTCCTCAGCAAATTGTTTTTTCCTATTTTTCTATAAATCACCTTGAGTCTTTTTATGATGATAGCTGTAAGTAGAAATAGAGGATGTATCTTATATAGGTGTGTTTTATGTTTCACAGTATCAACGTAAATATTGAAATCCTCTGAAAACCAGATTTATTTGAATCCCCAATCCTACAGCTTATTAAATTCCAAAGCCCTCCCTATGATTTCCACTAATTTCTGAAAATACCTCCTGAGCCCCTCCACTGATTTCCCAGGAAACCAAACTCCGTCCAGCTGTGACGAGTGTAGTCAGCTTAAGGGGTCTCCCAGTGCAGTCTCTCACAGAGCTGGGAGGTCCACTGCCCACAGGCTCCATGTTCCTCCATCTTGTCCCTCCCCTTGGATCTCCTGTCACATCTTTCTTACTCTTGCTTGTTGTTTCAGTCACTACATTTTGGGAATCAGTTGGACTTCTCACCATCTATCGCAAACCACCTTGGAAAGTAAAAGCTCCGAATGGAATCATCCCTCACTCAGGTGGTGTCTGAGCACAGCTGCCTGAACCTGCTGGCATCTCATCGGAAGAATCTTGCTACTTCCTGTCAGGCAAGAGTCTCGCCTGGAAAGGTGACCAGTCCAGCCTTCAGGCGGGCCCCACGCCTTAGGAAATCCATGCAGGGGATGTGTTGAAGAGCCAAATGTGCAAGACTCATGGGATCACTTCCCAGAACGAGTGATCTGACCTAGTTAGAGCCACTCAGCAGTGTACACAAACAGCTTCAAAGCCTGTTCTGCCCTCAACATCTAGTTTCTGATTTAACAGTGAGGACATTCATTTCCAGGGCACAAAATGACAAGAATAGGTGGGAAATGCGCATTAACCAAACAACAGACCATTCTGTGCAGCAGGACACACTTGGAATTGTTTGCAAGGAATTGCTCTTATCTTCTCACGGATTAGTGAAAAAATAAATAGGATAAGTCTTTTATCCAATCTGTAGCAAATAATGCCAGTAGAAAGAATTAGTTCAAGCTAAAGCTGACAATAGCTAAGATCACACAGGGTAAAATGTATACCTATAAACTTAACCCCCAAAATTGGGCTTTGCAGAAAAGAAAACTCACAATGACAGAAACCACAGTTGATAAAAATTTCTAAGTAATAATAAAATTTGCCAACAAATTAAACCTCCAGAGCACAAAAAAATGTGTAAAAAGAATTGATTTTGATAAAAAATAATTTCAGAGAAGCATAAGTGGGAACAATCAGAGGCCATTTAACTGTACTTCATAGAAAATTGAGCAAGAAATTAAATTGGATAATAGAGCTTACTCTGAAAAATAACATTTTCAATGCATATTGCTAGGCATGAGTATGATTCTTATTCAAATATTTATATTCAAAACACAGAGTGGAGGAGCTGAGTGGAGGGAGAGGAGCATCAGAAATGGAGTTCTGGGGCCAAGTGCAAATGAAAGACAGAATTTTTTCGCTGATGGCCCAGCCTGAAGCAGCACAGGACACTTAGTTAATATTTGCAGAATGATTCATCTGCTTACCTGAAAGCAGCTGTGTCCACCCTCCTGCCCAGCGTGGTCAATGTACCACTTCCAGCTTTGAGCATCCACCCAGGTGCACATTCATCTCTCGATCTCATTTTTTCTCCTGGTCCAGGCAGAACAGAAGAAAGACTGCTACCGCCACTTCCCAGACCCCACCCTTGATGCAAGGCCTTCCTCCCACACAAGAATGCCCTGCTCAGAACCTAAGGTTGTTTACTGTCCGCTAGGATTTCTCAGGAACATAAATATCAACATGTCGATTTTAGAACTGAGGTGTGGGGGCAATACCAGATAAAAAAATTTCAAGAATCACTCTATTGTTTCTAAATATTGCTGCTACAAAAATGTAAAGAACAAGGAGGAGGAGGAGGAAGGAGGGGCCACCAGGCATGGTGATGCATACCAATAATTCCAGCACTCTGGGAAGCTGAGGCAGGAGAGTTGCAAGTTCAAGACCAGCCTGGGAAAATTAGTGACTTGGTGAGACTGTCTTACAATGAAACATTTTAAAAGGGCCAAGAATATAACTCAGTGTTAAGGCCCTGAGTTCAGTCCCAAGTACAACAGAAAAGAAAGAAAACAGAAGTAGAAATAGCATGTTTTAAGTAATCTTCACATGAGCAAAGCAGAAATCCCACAAGACAGTTAGCATTATTATTTGCTTAATTAATATTTGTTTGTTATGTCTGTGTCCTCTCTCAGCTGTGTCTGATGGAGGACTGAATGAGTTTCCAGCCCATCCACTGGTTTCTAAAATGAGTAGATGACATCAGACACTCCCAACAAATGGACATAAAGGTGAACAGGCTCAAATTCCCTTTAGAAAAAAATGTCTTCATCCAGAATAGAAACCCACAGCTCTGGCTGGCTCAGTTAGCAGCAGGACAAGAGGCGCAAGCCATGGAGATCCCCCGAGAAGAACAAAGCTAAAGACCCAGGCGACTCACACCCGTCGTGCCCACTGGCCACTGGAAGCCGAGAACAGCAGGCAGGACAACTGTGTGCTAAATACAGAACACGCCGGACGTGGCCGAGTTTCACAGCCAGTGGACCGACCTGAGAAAGGGAACTGTCTGAGTAAGATCCACAAATAAATCTAACCCACGACTAGGGCTGTAGCCGTTCACGGAACTGTGGCTTCTTTACTAGTAGAGCTGCGTGAGCTCCACCCCCCAGAAGGCTGTGGCTCGGCAGGATTGGGGCGAGTCTGGAGCATCCATGAAGACAGGGTTGCCCAGGGGTCCGATCCTGAGAGTGATGGGCACCGTAGCCTCACTTTGGTGCTTTAAAAGATGTCAGTTCCTGGGCCTGGCCCTGACCGAGCCAATCAGAACCTCTAGGGGAAAATGCCTGAGCATTTTTAACAGCTAGGGTTGAGAATGCCTGGAACCTGCAGCCTGCACGCTTTTCTCTGTCTCTTTCCATCAGAGCACAACTCTAAAATTAAGAAGCAATGTCAGTCAGGTATGGGGTGCACACCTGTAATCCCAGCACTGTATGAGGCTGACCACGAGGAGCACGGGTTCAAATCCAGCCTAGATAATTTGGTGACTTAAGGAGACCTTGTCTCAAAATAATAAAAATGGTTAGGGACAGGGCTTGGTGCTAAGGTTGTGGGTGGAATCCTGGATACCACAAAAGGAAGGGAATTGGGGGAATTGGGGATGCTCACCCAGAAGCATCATTCCAATGAGTAAAAACAGTCATGGGTAAATTCAGGGCTCATCAGCAGATGCTGTTGCCTGAGTCTCTGAAGAAAATACTGGAGACTCTAACCTGTATCTAAAGAGAAGCAAGGTCATGTGCATCATTGTGTGCCCAACATCCAGGCTGGATTGGAGTGTTTATTCTTAAACATCACCCTCTGTGACCAGGATACTCTCCATCCAGACCACCTGGGAGCACGCCATTCAGCCAAGTCAGCCCTCTGAAGGCTTCAGGAACTCACACCCTCACAGCCTCAGACAGGCCACTGCACTCAGCTTCTTGGAGGCTCTGGACCAGCTCTCCTGAAAACGCTTGATGCTGTGCAGCCAACCATGGAGCGACTCTGAAGGTCAAGCTGACCAATTCTCGCAGCCAGCATCTGCCCAGCACACCACAGAGGGACAGCCAGGGCCAAATGACCAGCCCAACACCTGGCAGTAGGCAAGAAGAAAGTCCTGGAGCCACCCCACCTCTCCGTGGAGGCAGAACAAGGCACAGATGGCTAATGGCCTGGCTGGGTCCCCCAGCCTCATGCAAGCATTGTGCTCAGCTCTCTTGAACTCTGCAAAGTCATGTTCTGCCTTCCAGCCTCTTTGGGAGAGGGCTGGGAAGTCGTGTGCTGTTCCAGGGTCCCTTAGAATGATGCTGAGCCACGAAACAGTCACAGCCTCAGGAGCACTTGTGGGGTGCAGATGCAGTCAGGGGAACGGATCCAGCCCCTGCTCTGCCAGGGGACGATGCCAGTTCAATGCACACCAGAGCCTGCCACAGTGAATCTGGGCAAATCCCTTTCTCGGCATCTCTGTTTCTCCTTTGACGCAAGGGACATCCAGACCTCTTTTCACCTCCCAGCTTTACTACAATCATAGAGGAAAAGTAGCAAGAGCACAGAGCAGCTGGTTAATACATCGTTGTTACCATCAGGCTGAGACCCTCAGTCTTCAGGGCCTCCTCACCAAATATTTGTGATAGGCATGAATGAATGGGTGAGTTCACAAAAAGGAACATTACAGGTTGACACCATTCCCAGGAAGAGTGAGTTTCCTAAGCCGTTTCTACACAGAAGTCAAAATCTAGAACTTCAAAATAACAACTGTCATTTGCTTAGCAGTGATGGTCTGGGAAGCACAGACTTCTACAGATCCTTCCCAACTCTTCAGCAGAAGAGGAAATGAAGGCTCAGTGATGCTCTTATCACCTTCATTTCTGGCGCTTGTCTTGTGTACTCTATAACTGTGGGCCCATAGCTTTGTGGGAGTGGTGGAGCCCCCAAAACCCCATCAATACTCATGCTTTACGTATTTAGATAGTTAGTTATTTAGAGCTGGAGATTGACCCCAGGCCTTTGCACAACCCTTAAAATATTTTTATTTTTTAAATCTTATTTTATTATTTTTTATTGTTTTATTGGTACTTTTTAGATACACAAATGATTGTATACCTCATAGGGAATTGGCACCCATATATGATATATTTTGATTGCTTTTTTCCCAATCTCTTCTACCCATTTTCCCCTCCCTATTTACAAGTTTTGTTTCCATTGTATCCCCCCCTTTTTTATCACATTTCTTCTTTTCCATTACTTCCTTTCCCCACCCTACTTCTTTTCTTTTGAACAGTTTCTTTCCATTTCACAATATCTATTTGTATATTTAGGCCCTTATTTAGTCTTCAGTTTCTCATATAGGGAGAAAATGTGATGTTCACACATGCAAGTCCTATTTATTTCACTTAAGGCTATAGTCTCAAGTTGCATCCATTTACCTAGAGATGCCTCAAATTTATCTTTCTTTATGGTTGAATAGCATCCTCTTTATCCATTCCTCAGTAAATGGGCATTTGTGTTGTTTCCAAGATTTAGCTATCACAAATTGTGCAGTTATAAACATGAGAGTGCATATATCACTGTGGTATATGTTTTAATTTTTCCAAGAATATACCCAGACAGAGAATAATTGGATCAAATGGGACCTCTAATCCTGGTTTGTTATTTGTTTTGTTTTGTTTTTATTTTTATTTTTTGAAGAAACTCCATACTGATTTCCACAGTGTTTCGCTGCCTACCATACCAGCAGTAGAGAAGGATTTCTCTTTTCCAACAACCCCTCTAGCATTTGTTATTAATTGATTTCTTGATGGCAGCTATTCTTTCGGAAGTGAAGTGGAACCTCAATATTGTTTTAAGTTGCATCTTTTGAATGACCAGTGATGTTGAATATTTTTTGTATGTTTATCAGCCATTTGAGTTTCTTCATCTGAGAAGTAGGTATTCATCTCAAATGTCCATTTTTGGATCAGGTCTTTGAATCTGGAAGATCTGATTTTTTTTTATTTGTTTTATGTTCTATATATAAGTCCTTTGTCTGAAAGACAACTGGCTAAAATTTTTTCCCACTCTGTGAGTTGTCTTTTCACTCTGTTGGTAATTTCTTTTGTCATGCAAAAGCTTTTTAAAAGTTTAAGATCTCAGTTATTGATTATTTGTATTATTTCCTGTGTGATTGGGGTTTTATTCATGATATCTTTGCCTATACCTATGTCTACAAGAGTTCTTCCTATTCTCTCTTCCAGCAGATTTAGTGTTCCTGTTTTAATATTTAGGTCTTTGATCTGTTTTGACTTTAGTTTAGTGCACGGTAATAGACATGGGTATAATCTCAAACTCCTAGAAATAGAATAACAGATCAATCCCAAAGATCCTACAAGACAGGAAATTATAAAGATTGGAGCAATATTTAATGCAGTTGAGACTAAGAAAACACTACAATGAATCAAAGATCTGGTCCTTTGAAAGATTAAATCAGATTGATAAACCCCTAGCCAACCGTATCAAAAAGAGGAAAGAAAAGACTCATATTCAAGCAACTAGGAAAGAAAATGGTGAAATTACAATGGGTCCTGTGGAAATACAGAAGATCATTAGTACCTTCTTCAAGAACCTGTACTCTAATAAGATAGAAAACACAGAAGAAATAGACAGATTCCTAGACAAGTATGATTTACCAAAACTGAATCAAGAAGATATAAAAATTTCTGATATCAGTCAATAAAATTGAAAATGTAATTAAAAGCCTACCAACAAAGAAAAGCTCTGATGGGTTCACTGTTGAATTCTACAATAAATTTAGAGATGATCTACTGCCACTAATGCTGAATGCCACTAATGCTTTAATGAAGTTAAAAGGGAAGCAATACTTCCAAAATCATTCCTGGAAGCAAATATTACTTTGATACCTGAACCAGAGAAGGAGCCAAGCAAAAAAAAAGAGCTACATACCAGTCCTCTTAATGAACAGGGGTGTAAACTTTCTTAGTAAGATACTGACAAACAGAACGTAGCAAGTCTCACATATATTTAATAATAAAATATGTGTTTGTCAGCATTACCCAGCACAAGCTGGGTTCCTTACCAACTAACACTCAGACGATGATTATTCGGGTTGTAAGCAATTTGCTCATTTACTCATATATACATACTATTTGGATTTATATTGCACAGCAGGCTCTATACGGAAAATTTAGCAATTCACAAAGCTGACAACTGGATTTTATACTGAATGTGATGAGACAAATTATCTTTTTCTTTTTTCCTTATTTCAGGGCTAGAGACTGAACCCAAGGTCTCGGCTCTAAATTAAATCCCTAGCCTTTTATTATGGTTCTTGTTTTGAGTGATTTTTTTTAGTTTGTTTTTATTGTTTTTGCTTGTTGGTTGGTTGATTTTATGTTGTTGTTATTTTGTTTTGTTTTGCTAGACTCAATTTTACTAAGTTGCCCAAACTGAGCTTAAACTTTCAAGGCCTGTGACACCACATCCAGCTGGGAGGAAATAACATAAGCAAACGCACAAAGAAGCCTGAGACAGGCTGAGTACTGATGTCTGCTGTTTTAGAAGGAAGCGGATTGAGGAGACAAAGAATGACTAAGCGCAGAGCTGGCTTCTAGCAGTGGCCAAGGAGGCCTCTCTGATTAGCCCGGGCTAGAGCAGATTTCAGTGCCTTGGGTGAAAATGTTTCAGGAGAGGCCCTAAAGGCAAGGAAAGGGGACTGTCCACTGCAGAGCTGGGGAGGACCCTGAGGAAGGACGAAGGGCCTGGAACCAGCAGATGTGACTGGAAACTTCGCATGGACCCCTATCTGCTGTTTTTATAAACTCAAGGTGCCAAAGCAGAAGACTAGCTAATAAGCTATTAGCAAGAACTGTTATCAGACTTCGAAAGTATTAATTTAATTCTCACCACAACATTGTGATGTGCCTGCTGTTCTTTACTCCATAAGTGAGGAAAGTTAAGCACAGAGGGGTTCAGTATCTTGCTAAGTAGGAACAGAGCCAGGTGATAAAACCAGATCTGGAGTCCAAGTGGCTAAACATGGTGAGTTTTAGAACCATCCAGCATAGCAAACTGGGCAGCAGGAGGCAGAGAGCTTTCTTCCTCACACAGGGAAATAACCCACTAAGAAAACTATTTCTGCATGTATCTCTTAAAAATACTTCATTAAGGCTCACCTAATAAAGGAGTAGATTAAAATTAAGTAAGATTACAAACAATATCTCACTTTTTCTTGTGCCAGCCCTAAGGTGTAGGTGTTATTATCCCTGTTTTACAGAGGAAGCAGTCGAGACTGAGCAAGGTTAGGTGACATGCCTGGAGTCCCACAGTAGGGACTGGATTCGTCCTCTCCCCTGCACCATCTACTTCCCAAAAGTACTTGAAATGAAACACACATTAGGATAGAGGCAGGGGAGAGGGGCACGCTTTGTTCATGTTAGACAATCAGATTGGAAACTTGGGCTAAAATAATAAATGGGAACATTTTTGGAATCTGTTCTGGGGATGAGGGTATCCACCACTGCCCAAAGCCTCCAGAACTGGGAAAGTCTAATGAAACCAAACTGACAGCTGCCACTGAGCTCTTCCAGGTGGTGACACCCTCAAAGAGTGGACACCCTCAATGCCAAGTGAGCTGGTGGGAAGAGTCTCCAAGTGAGAATCAGTGACCCAGCGAAGCTGCACTTGGAAAACAATAACTCACACCGTGCTTCTGCAGTGATGAGCGTGGAACTATCAATTGCCGCTCCGTGTGGGAATGGGCAAGTCTCTGCAGGCTGTTCCCAGAAAACCCCAGACCAATGTGCTGTGGCTCCCAAGTCTGCCAGCAGACCATCAGTGCAACGCGCAAGGCAGCCTCAAAGGAGAAAGGAAGCGTTGGTCCTCCCTCCTGTGACAGCCTTGAGCGCTGGCGCCTGGGGCACCACATGTCGTGTGGACCCCCGACTTAGGTGGGATAGAGCAAAGCTGCAAAAGGCTTCGCAGAGAAAACAAACCGAAACTTGCTTCCATTGTAACAGTAAAAGGTGCCCAGAATAGGGCAGAAACAATCTAGTAGTTTTCATATTACAGAGTCTTACAGCAATGAGAGAAAGTGCTGCTGATGTGTGCTGGGAGAGGCTGTGTTCACAGCGCAACAGAGCCACGCAGCCAGTTTGGAATCTCGTGCCCACCCTCGTAGATTCCAAAGCCACACTCCCGTCACTCGGCCAGAGGTCAGGCTAGCTGCACAGATGAGCTCTCCCGTCCTTCCTGCTGCCCTGTGGACTCCTGTTCCTGTCCTGTCCTGTCCATACCATCGAAGTTGCTCCAGTCCAGCCAGGAGTCTGAACACATCTCCTCCCAACACACACGACTCCTCCAACACTGCAGGCCTTGCTCCACCTGCTGCTCGCCGTACACCAGCAGCAGGCACCCCCAGCCCCAGGACCCCACCTTCCTGGGGCACTCAGGGCCACCAGCAACAAAGCTCTGCAGTCAATTGGCTGTAGCAACCAAGAGGGCCCCTAATAATTTGGTTTCATGCACTACGCTCCAATTATCTCATTTTCCCAACTGATTGTTTTTTTATCGGTGGTGTTTTGGTTTGGTTTGGTTTGGTTTTTGTTTGTTTTTTTGAAACAGGGTCTCACAGCCTGACCTAAACCTACTCCATAGCCTAGGCTGGCCTTAAACTCATAGCAATCCTCCTGCCTCAGCATCCCCAGTGTGCCCCCAGGCCCAGCTCACTTCCCCTGTTGAGTTACGGCTTCTGTAAACATCAGCACCAAGCCCTGAGAGTGAAGAGTAGGACCGGAACTGAGGCTAAGTGACCAGGGACAGGGCAGTATATGCGCACACACGGCTGGAAGTCTGAACATCCAACGGCTGAGCACACCAGAGGGAAATAAATTGTATCAGTGTACAGTGTTGGTGGCCCATAGCTGAGAGTGGAAATGAAATGAGAAGAAATTACAACACAGCAAGCGAGAGAGGCCTTTAGTTGTGCCCCTTAGGACATCAAAAAAGAGAGATTGCCTCACTCTCCTTGGTCTCAGATTCATCCAGCCACCAAGCCAGGTCAAACACCAACACCTCTGGATATCGCATAGCTCTGTACCTCCCACCACGCTATGTAAGTTACAACCATCACAAGCCGTAAGCGTTGGGTCAGTGACATTACTTAGGTGGAGTGGACAAGAGCTCATGCTGCCTGCCTTTGACTCCCAGCTCAGATACCCAGTAACTGTATAGAACAGGCAACCTCTCCACGCCTCACTTTTGCCATGGAGAAAGTGGGTTCAGTAAAATATCAGGTGACATTTGTGAAAATTTTTAAATATTCCTCTTATATAGTCAGTATCCAATAAATACTATGATTTTCTTGTTCCAGTTTTTCTGTGCATGAACAGTTAAAAGATGCTTGCAATTTTTTTCATCTATCAAAGTTGAAGAAAATTATTTGAAACAAGCTTGACTTGATTTATTACACTTCAAAACTGTGTAGTCACATTTAAACATCTAATTTGTGCGAATGTATCAGGAATCAATTCTAAAATGCATTGTATGAATAAACATCCATTCATACTATTGTTCCTTTCTCCACTGCAGGAAACAGACTAATTTACTAACAATTCCTTCCTCAACAGCTGAGCAATGTGTCATCTCCCCCACACATTCATTGTACAAAATTCCACATGTGAGTCTTTGACAGTACAATGGGAAAGAAGAAAAATAAAAACATGTTTATTCCCATTACTTGGGAATAAACACACAGATATTCCATAAGATGTTCAGTGGTGCTTTACATAAACATTGGCCCCATGGCTTGTTGCTAATACCAAAGTCAGTCCTCAAGAATGGAACATTAATTTATTTCTGGGAGCATATTACAAAAGGGATCTAATAAAACAGAAGACAAAGACTGTATCAGTGAGAATTATCACCAGCATACTTGTTTCTTAAACATAATGATCAAAAACAGAGACCTGGAGAAAACTAGGCTTAAAAAATTAAAAGCTTTCTTAAAAGCATACAAAAACAAAGCATACACCAAAGTCTTATTTTCAGAACTGGAATGAAATAAGACCAACCTGGATAGAAGATGAAGAAAGAGGGCAGCACTTGTAGCTCAGTGGTAGAGTGCAGCGCAGCTTGCACCAGGCACTGGGTTCAATCCTCACTACAAAAATACAGAAACAAACAAACAAACAGTATAGTAAGACACTGCTACTATTTGGGGAGATCCAGTAGAACCAGTAGAAGGCTGGATCCCTTCAAGATGAGCTCACCACTCAAAGTTCCTTGTGTGTGGAATATTTGTGGGTCAAAATGCATTGGCCAAAAGGCTGAAGTACGCCATGGAAACAAGGGAACACAATGATTACCTGTACCTTCCAAAGCAGGCAGTCCAGCAAAGCCATTCTTCCTTGGGGCTGGGAGCGTGGCAGAATGCCACACCGAGTTTGGGACCTGTACCGGTCCTGTTTTGGGCAGCAGTCTGCCTTTATTCACAACACCGGATGAACCAGACACTTCAGCTAAGTACATTTGAGTCCAAATGGTCCAGCATAACTAGAGTCTCTAGATGCACAGAAAAATAATATAAATCTCCCCCAAATGTAGAAACTGCCATGGGAGACTTCAAGTTATTTCAACAAGTACATTCGAATTATAATCAAGGATAAGCAGGGAAATGTGGAGATAAATACCACAGAATAGCAGGAAGACAATCAGACAACAGAATCAGGCCCACAGAGACTCCAGAAAGTAAAATGAGGTGATGGGTTATGTAACAAGTACTTCTAGTTCAGTGATATGAAAGTCAATCATTAGTTTCACAAAGAATCAAAAAATCTAAAGCATGATGTCCAAATTCTTAAAAATAATCAGGTCAAAGTTCCTGACCTAAAATTCCATTTAGTCCTGCTATGCCTCTTCTAGGTATCTTCCTAAAAGATTTAAAGATGTCGTGTTACAGTGATACGTGCATATTCATATTTATAGCAGCACAACTCACAGCAGGTAAATCTTGGAATTGAACTATATAGCCATCAACAGATTAATAGATAAAGAAAATGTGATATTTACACATGATAGTGTACTGCTCTACTATAAAAAAGGATAAACTTGAATCATTTGTAGGAAAATGGATACACCTTGAGACCATAATGTTAAATGAAATAAATAAGACATACAAGCTTCAATAGCACATGGTTTCTCTTATGTAAGAAAGCCAAAGTGTAAAGAAAGAGTGGAATAAAAGATAATAGAAAACAGGGAGATAGACCTTTTGTAAGTGGGAAGAGGACCAAGAGACAGAAGACAGGGAGAGAGGAGGGAAGAGGACATAAAAAGTACTGAAATGTGTCATGTATATATATCAGCTCCCCATGATGAAGGTAATCATTATACACTGCACACATTTATGAATAAAAATAATATATTTTTAAATGAAAAAGGTTCTAGACCTGAAAAGTATAATAATTTAAAACAAGGAGTCAATGAATGAATTTACAGACTAAACACAAGTAAGAAAAAGACAGTTAAGAATGAAGCACAGTGTTAGCAAAAAAGGAAAAGGTGGAAAAATAAAATAATATTCTTTAAATCCAAAAGATTTTGATATTCAAGAAAAAGTAAAACAAGCAAATACAGGGCATGTAAGCAGGTAACTCTGAAGGTAAACATAACAGTAGTTCCAAGTAAAGCCAGTGAAACCAACACTCCAGTTAAAAGACAAAGACAACAACAATGCATTCGGTAAATACATAGCATATTCTATTCAACATGTAAAGCTACAGAAAAGTTGAAAATAAAACATAAAGATATCTATACGAATACTAATGAGAAGTAACAGTTGCATCTATATTAGTAATTGTTAAAACACAATTCATGACAAAAAAAGCACTACTAGAAGTTAAGCTGTTTACTTTTTAACAAAATACAAGACTAACTCACCAGGAAATGCACAATTCTAAATTTAGATGCACATAAAAATATAGACTTAAAATATAAAAAATAAATATTTACAAAACTAGAAAGAGAAATACACATATTTATAACTATAATGGAAGATTTGGATACATGTTCTTAATAGATTTAAAGTAGACTTTCATAAATAGAACATCACAAAGAACTAGCGCTTACAAAACCAACATACAAAACACAGTACCTAACAACTGAGAAGTACTTACTTCTTTTTAACATTGGTCATTGTGTGAGAAACACGACTTTTTAAAAATTGGTCATTTTGTGAGCCATAAATCAAGTCCTCAAAAAATTTTAAAAGGCTGAAATTATATAGATCTGAAATATACCAAATGATAGTCCCTAGGTATACATGCTATTTAAAATTAAACAAAATTAAAAATTGAGTTCCACAGTCACATTGGCCAGATTTCATGTGCTGAGTGACCACACATAGCTAGTGACTTCACTGTTTGTAATTCTCAGTCCTGTTTTAGTTTTCTCTGTAACACTAGCACCCCATGAAAATTGTATTTAGATGGCTATTTACAATTTTACTCTTTACTAATATAATTTTGGTCTGTTCCCATCTAGCCATACATTTTTTGAGGTCAAGAACCAAAGTTATCGCTGTCACTCTGGTGCCTACTTTATAAAAGTCTAAGTTCTTAACTAATGGTTTTCTCTTTAGTATGTCATCTTATACTACAAATTGAAGTTGCCAGACTGAATGGTAGAACAATCCATGTCAAATGGAAATTTCAAGCAAAAATTTTTAGGAGATAAATGGACACAGATTTCATTTTATCTTTTGGTGATATATCCTAGACATAGTTAATGTGAGATGCTTTAATTTAGAAGCTATACAAATATCTGAATTGCAAGGTTTGGGGATCTGGAATCCTATATACATATACACATATAAAATTTATATGTGTAGAGTTGTTCACAAAACCCCTGTAGTATTCTTTTGCCCCAGATTAAAATGTGGACTCCAACCACCAAAATATTTAACTATTAAAAAATATCACAAGGGTTAGGGATATAGCTCAGTGGCAAAAGCAACTGCCTGGCAAGTTCAAGGTCCTGAGTTCAATTCCTGATACAGAAAGTATCGCTAATGAGAACACACATTGCATTGGAAGTAGTAAAAGAGTTGGACCCAGGTAGTCTTGTTTTGAACCTTGTACATATAATTGCCACTGTAAATTGCTCACAAAATGAGAAAATCACCCTACGACATCTACTGAATGGCTAACCAAATGAGCCACATTAATTGACCCCCCATTTCTTATTCAAAGCAATGGCGCTCATTTCAATTCACAGGTCTTTGTAAACCCAGGAACACCACCTGGTGAAACTGTTGTCTTTTTCCTTCTTTATGGCGAGATTAGGATCATTAAACTCCAGAGACCATGATAGCTTAATTAAAAGGCAATTGTGATATGGGAATGTTTTATTTGAGAGAGCTAAGTACTGCTTATTAGAACACCCAAGAGGGACCCACCAGGTGACCACTGATGGATACTGGAAGAATGTCATCCGCAGAGGCTGTAATTCTTGGACTTGAAAACACATGCTGAACCTCCACGCACCATTAGCTGAGGCACCTGGGAACTATTGAAAGTGGCAGCAGACAGCAAGGGAGAGTCACTCTCTCAAAGGATGTTGATAATAAACTTTCGCGGCAGAATAAAAAAAATACCCAAGACTGGGAAACAAAAGAGCCACAGAGGAGGCTCTGAGAGCTGGCACTCTAGGATGGAAACAGGCCTGTGCCGGGTAGGCAGGTGTGAAGAGCACCAGGTCGAACCAGCAAAAGCACATGTCCTGTGGGGAGGATAGGGCACCTGTCATTTTCACTTCCCTTGTTGAACACCATGGAGGATCTAACAGCAGAGACACAGGACCACACATACCTGGGGCAAGAAGAGCATCAGTATGGCTCTGGAGGGCAAGGCCCTGCCTCGCTCACCAGACACCAAGGAGATGATGGCAGTAAGGACTCTCTAAGGGCAAGCTGGTTCTATCCACAGACAGTGTCATCACGATGCATTTTCTCCCTCCTGACTGCAAAATCAGCTAACTGTGAGGTTGAGAGAAGCAAGCACATGAGGACCCACCCGTGCCCCAGTGTTCAAGTAAAAACAATTAAGGTGTGTGTGATTAGAGGTTGACTTCCCAACGTTAGAAGCAGAAGTGAACTGAAGCAGTTCTCTGGACACTGGACCCTTTAAAAATTACAAATGTAGTATGGTGTGTGTGTGTGTGTGTGTGTGTGTGTGTGTGTGCATATATGAGTGTGTATTGAATCAACAGGATTCCAATAAGTGGGCTAAATATGTAGCAAAACGGATATACTGAAGGTGGGAGAGATGTGAGCAGAAGTGCCAATGCAGAAGCGATCCTACCACATAGAGCGACGACAAAAACACCTGGAGAGAGCAGAGACCGATAGAGGGCATCTTTGAGGAAGAGCCAGGCTCAGACTCAGCCACAGGCAGGTGTAATTCCCAGGCAGTTGTGCCCCCCCAAGATACGTTATTAACCTTTAACTTTCATTTATGTATTCCTCTCTTCAACAAATGCTTTCAAATTGTTATGAGTATAAATAAGCAATAGAGTACTAGAACCTATGGAATATGCCTCAGTTTCCCCATGAATCCAAGTGAATATAATCACTACTTTGCAGGTCATCTTGAGAATTTAGGTAAAATGTCCAGCTGATGGGCCATTATACTTGTTTAATAAGTGGTAACCAGTTCCTGTAACTGGAACTGGAGGTTGAGATCCAGGATAAGAATCTATAGTAAGGAGCTAGGGTAGATTTCTACACCTCAGAGGAATTGTTCAAAAAATGAGGTGAGTTGGGCTGGGGATGTAGAATTAGTTGTAGAATATTTGCATAGTGTGTGCAAGACCCTGGATTTGACCCCTAGCACTATAGGAAAAGACGGTAACCCCCCATCACCTCACCTTCTCTCCCCAAGTCCTACAGCAGAGGATGCTCAAATGATCATGTGATCTTCATCACAGGATGGACACTGATTGCACAGCACAAAGAAACACAAAGCTATTACTTTAAGCACTTCCCATCCTAAACCCCCCATGCTATATCAGTGAAAGCAAAGTCTCCACGGCATACAGCCACCAGCCCTTTCTAGACAGGCAGCCTGTAACAAATGCAGACTGGTCAGAATTTTCTATTTTAAAAAGAATAAAAACTGCCAGGAAATAAAAGCTATGATCCCCACCCCATCAGAGCCCTGTGCTGAAGCCCAAACTTTAAATGATGCCTGCCTTTTGTTTCAGTGCCATCCGGAAAAGAGGAAAGGGTGGTGCTTTTTAGACTTTCACAGTGCCCACGGGTATAAGGTGCTCATCAGAAAGGTAAGAACCAGCCAGCTGGAATGTCAAGAGCTGGCTTTATAAATGAATGAGAGAATGAAGGTGTTCCCGGGAGGAAGGAAACATTTAAATAGAACCTGTAGAGCCAAAATAAGTCAGCACCCACTAGTCCTTCAATATTGAGGCAAATGCGCGAGTCCAGAAAAGAGAAGCGACCTGCCCAGAGGAATCCAGCCTGTGATGCCAGTGTCTCAGTCTGTGGTCTCCAGAGCACAGAACCTGAGACATTTGGGTGTGAGCTGTGCTGAGAGTGATCCCACAGAGGCAGCGCCAGGGAGAATGAGGTAGAGAAGGAGAGAAGACCAACCTGAAGGAGCACTACCAAGGCCACCATTTTGGGCACTAGGAGCACCCACTCCAGTGGGCCCCTCAGCAGTCACAGGCCCAAAAACAAGAAGCAGGGGCATTCATTGGTCAGGTCTTGTCCTCCAGTGGTAAGAGATTGTCCTTGGTGTCACCTCTTCTGCACACACACTGTCTGAGCAGCTCCCACCAGCTCTGCCACTGAAGGAAGCTGAAGGTGGGTAAGGGTGTTGCTTGAGGCACCATCAGGAAAAAGTGAAACAGAGCCCTTAAGGAGCTGTCCACACAGCCACGGTGGACCTAGAAAGGACACAAGCCCCCTAATGCTAAAGCACATCCTAGGATCACAGAAACTGGCCAATGACCCAGTTTCTGAAAGACTTGGGGGACTCTTGCTCCTGCCACCACTTGTCTAATCAGAGAGACTCAAGGTTCTAGCCAGAGTCCCATTTACCTATCTCATTAAAGACCAAAAATGCAACATTACAGCTGTGTGTTGCGATCACAACGGGACGTTAAATCCCAGTGTTAAGAGCAAAGGGAGCTCTTCAACAGTGCAGACAACATCATGCCCCAAGACTACGCGCAGGTAAAAAACCTTCCCATCTACAGTACCTTTAAGCCAGCTTTGATGTCACTAAGTAACAGGTGTGAAAGGAAATGCATCCATGAGCAAGGAACATTTAAGTATCAAGCTTCAAAAGCCTAGAATCAATGCTATTCCCTGCTTGCTGGGTTGTTCCTGACATTCTTGAAGTTGACAAATTAACTGTGGACCAGTGAAGTGTCTGAGAATGTCAAAAAAAAATGACAGGTGAAGCCCAAAATGTGTCATATCCTTTTGGCAATAGAGCATACTGACAGCCAAATGAACCCTGCCGCTCAATTTCATTGTTCAAGACAGGCTGCCGGATGTGAAGCGTGCTGCTCAGACAGAGCAGCCCGTGAAGGAGGTGCTGGGAAATGCACCGTAATGACCCTGGAATTCCAGGAGTCTCTGGCTTTGAGACACTGGGGCAGAGCGTTATATATGGACAAGTAGTATGAGGTAGAATGCCCAATTGATATTAATTTTTAAGATAAAAGTCATAACTGGGAAGAAATTTCATACTGTGATAAGCAATCTGGGCAGTAGCCCTCAGGCCCCCTGTGGGTATGAATTCACTCACTCTCCTCTGCCCATAGGATAATTTTGATGCAAAGTTTTAGAAAGCGCAGTAAGGAGAAGAGCTCTCTGCAGTCAGACAGACCTAAATTCAAAGAATTTGAAGCACTGTGCTGGAATGACACTGAAAATATATACGGTCATGTTTTTGCCTTGTTTGTGAGCTTTAGACCATTTTTCTTAACATTTCTGACTTTTACACACATATGCCCAGCAGAGTTGAATGAGTTGTTTAACATTCCTGAACTTCCATTTATTCATCTGCTGAAAGGGAATCATCATGCCTACTTCCTAGGGTTGTTGAGAGAATTAAATGGCATAATATAATCAAACGTATAGTCCAGTCATTGATAATCAATAAACAGATAAAAAATTTTAAATGAAAGATCCAGCAAAGAAGCAAAAGGACATGAAAGATGGACTCCTTGACTCAATGGAAAAATAGATAAAGAAATGAGAAAAAAAGAAATTGAAATGATTGCTAAATTAGACAAAAATAAAAAACTGATTTGTTTCTTCCAAATAACTTTCAGTATTATCTTTTCAAACTGATAGGAAAATATATATATAATATTTTCCCAACTTTACACAAGGGGAAGGTGTCTGAGCCCTAATCAGGTACAAATGACGCTGATCATTCTTCAGTTGATTCCTTAGCAAAGGCTCCAGCGTAGCTGTCTGCAAGCTGTTTGATCTTGGAATTTTACCCTTTTAATAACTTTAAGCATGTCAAGAGCACCAAAGAGCTTTGCTGTAGTGAAACTTATCAATGTGTAGTACAAATTAAAACTAACAAGCATTTTCATTTTTATTTGAAAAGCAATAATAAACCCATTATACATAAATGTAGATAATGTGCTTTAAAGAAAATTAGCTGTATTTTCCAACAAAATAAATTTCGGTGAGAAAATTTGGAAGATTTTTCATCTCTGCATGCCTCTTTCATGTCCGACTTAATAAAAGAGAACCGAGTTGCTATATCTGTTAGTACACTCAACCTGTTACAGTTTTGCTTGTTTGTTTATTTGTTTGCTTTTGTTGTTGTTGAAGAATATGAAGGAAAACAAACTACACAATATGTCAAAAACTGCATAGAGGGATATTTTAATAGATTTTACTGGTAAGTGTATATTGTTTTTGTCATACTTCTCTGAAACTGGTCATGTGGTAGTTTCTACAAGTGAGTGTGATAGGCAACTTGAAATCATATCATTAAACTTTTTGCACTCTGTGGCAATGAAATCCATTGCTCTGTCTTCCATTTTCAATGGACCTTTAACCCATACATAATTTTCTCATGATTGATGTTTAGAAAAGTGGTACACTGAGCTGTTCAGATCTTCTAAATATTGGCATATATTACTATACTGAAAAAAATCATTAGCCTCACCATAGGTTTTGCCAGTGAAACAGTCTTCTTTTTCCTACTGTGCATCTGTAGCAGGAAATATATGACAGTCTGGTGCACTGCCTTGATTTGTGCTAAGGTACAAGCGGTCTTGCCCCCCATTGGTTTTGCATCACTGAGCAAATGTCAACACCATGAAAAATGCAAGTAACATCTTCTTTTTATTATGAAGGCAGTTTTAACCTCACAGGAAGTGTTTTGGGATTCCCTGGAGACCCTGATTCTTGCTTTGAGAAGCACTGAGCTGGAATGACACTGAAAATATATACGGTCATGTTTTTGCCTTGTTTGTGAGCTTTAGACCATTTTTCTTAACATTTCTGACTTTTACACACATACGTAGAGATTATTCAACCCAAATTAAAAGGAGGGAGGGAGCTAGGAAGGGAAGTAGGTTGGGGGAGGGGGGCTAAGTCTCATAGCTATCACTCCCTAATGAATAAGATATGTGAGCCAGACCATGCCAAGGAAGAGAAATCTCCAAAGTTGGCTCTGCAGGATGGAGTGCATAATTAAAGCCGTCAGTAGGTCTAGCAATCTCCCTGAAAGCAGATTTGACCACCCAAATGCAATCATGGGCAGGCTTACAAGTTTCATATCATAGTCAAATGCCTATTCACCATTAATCAGCTGAGTTAATTAGTAGATAATCACTGTCCCTCAGGATATATACTGCTCCAGAACTCCCATCAGATAAATTAATTTATAAAAAGAACAAATGGAACTCTTTTAAGAGTTAGTGTGAATCTGGGCTTTTGTCTCAAGCCTGTAAGTAGTACAGTATGACTCCCTCTTCAGGATGCACAGGTTTCCTTGGCCCTGGGCCTCGTGTTTTCTAGGCAGAACTGATGCAGAAGAGTGAGAAGATGACACACAACAGGACAGATCTATCACTCATCCATTCAACCAAGACCTCCTATGCCCAGTCCTGTGCTAGGAGCCAGGGATTGAAGACTACATCCCTGCTCATACCCAGGTGGAGGAAGTTTTCCAAGAAGGAGCCACGGGATTGTATAATTACAAACAGACTGAGTGTCCATGGGAAAGGAGTACGATGCCATGACAATATATTAGGACAGTGTCTCTTTCCTGGTCTGGGGTCTGAGACACACTATTTGGAAGTACTGTCTTCTGATCCATGATGTGGTGACTGGGGAATAGCTCATGGTCACAGGTTGGTAGAAGACACAAGACGCCTGGGAGAAGCAGATTATAGTACATGCATGGCTCTTCTGAGAGAAGGTGACAGTCAGATCAGCCTTTGCAGACCAGTAAAGCCTGGGTGTGTGGGGGGGTCTCTGCTGAAGACAATGGCTAGCAAGTGAGAGACTGGTGTCAAGATTGAGTATCCCCTGAAGTAGTAGTGAGTATCGCATGTGGAAGGTGGTAGGAGAGGTGCCAGAGTGGAAATAAGACTACATAGGAGTTTATTACTTCTCTGAGAAGGGTTCATAGCATGGATTCAGTGGTGATGACGGACAGAGAGAATCATGCCTTTCAGGAATATTTAGTTGACAGCATCAACCAGGACTTAGTAGAAAAGATTCAAAGGTAAAAAGAGAAAGAGATATAAAGAATAATATGTATATTGTTAGACAGCATAATTAGGTAGAGTTAGAGCACCCAGGAAGAAGGCAGGTTGGGAGTAAGCTCAAGGATTCAGCTCTGACTATGTTGAGTGTGAGGTTTGATGTGTCATTAGAAGTGGAGTCTGAAGTGTGGGGTCTGACATACAGATTCATAGTTCAAGGCAAGGTCTGGACTGGATGTGCACTGAGGTAATTTAAGCTGCACTGTGGAAGATATTTCCCAGGAAAGAGAGATAAAAAGAAGAAGAAAGGGATAGGGAAGGAAAAAGAAGAGGATAGGAGAGATAGAAACTGCAGAAGGAAAAAAAGGGAGAAAATAGAGAAAAGAGGAGAAGGAAGATAAAATAGGAAAGTAGAGGAGGGAAAGGGGACAAGAAAAGGAAGAAATGTTGCAGTTCAAAGTCAAATACAGAAGGAAGATACTGCAGGAGAAACAGCAGATAGAGAAACAGGAAGGAGATCCTGAGAGTGTGGTGTCACAGAGGGCAAACAAAGAAGGCTGGTTGGAAAGGGGAGCACTAAGTTGTGTCAGATGCTGGAAGAGAACATCCTTCAAGTGGGGGCTGGGGAAGCTGTGTGGAGTGTCCTGCACCCATCCTCAGGGTACCCTCTCCGTCTTCCTCCCCTGCTCTACCCTCTGCCTCAGGCATCCATCTTCTCCAACAGACCACTGCCACAGTCATGACAGGGCCCCTTGAGTGGGTTAAGAAACACCTACTAGATCCGTAAAGCATAGTTGTAGGTGTGGATGACTAAGATGGAAGCCAACAAATTGAGGGAGAAGGCCCATCCCAGATGTGGGTGTCACCAACAAAAAGGCTCCTACTCTGGATGGAATGAAAAGGAAGAGAAGAAGGAAGTGTGCCCATTTTGAAGAGTGTCGGTCTGTATCAGCAAGGGCATCTTTCCCATGGTCGTCAGTCTCCACATCTCCCATTTCTTCAGCCTTTCTTCCAAAGCAGACTCATGCTTAGTGACTCTCCAGGGAGTCCAAGACTTCAGCCTTGGAAGGGTGTGGCATCCTGGATGCCTGTTGTCCTGAAAATTCTGTATTCTTGGGTGGAGAAGCTATTGGATTCTCTGACTGTCCAGCAAGCAGATGGCCACTATGGATTCTCCCAACTCTGATCCTATAAGCCTACCTCATAAATCTCCATGCCTAATTATTCATATATCTTCTATTGTTTCTGTTCCCCTAGAATCCCTTAACAGATACAACCAGAGTCTCCACAAGGCAGGAAGCATGTGTTCCACGATGTATGCCAGCGTACAGCTCCGTACCAAGTCACCATTAAGAAAATGTTTGATGAGTAAATGAATGAGTGAATTTGTCAATGAAACACAAATGTTCTAGCAGTAGAAAAGGCAGTCAGTAGAGCATGCCAGATGATAGATTAGTATCAAGGGCTGTTTTATTCATTTTCTGTTATTATAACAAAATCTGGGAGGTTAGGTGGCATATAAAGAAAAGAAGTTTATTCAGCTTATCATTTTGGAGGATGAAAGCCCAGAAAGCACAGCACCACCTCTGGCCATGGCTTCATTCAAGATAATAATGGGAGCACGGGCGAGAGGGAAATATCACATGGTGAGACGGAAAGCCAGACCCCCAGGGTCACACAGAGCTAGCTGGACTTCTTGTGAGGTCATTGTCCCCAGCCACCCAGTCACCTTGTATTAAGCACTTCTTAAAGATTGTACCATCTCTTGGTGTCACCATAATGGGCACCAACTTATGACCCATGAGCCTTTGGGCAACACATTCAAACCATAGCCAAACCACGGGAGAGGCAGAGTCATCTGAACCATGGAGGATCCTGAAGGACTCTGAAAACCTAAGGCAGTTAGCCCTAGACTCTAGAAAGGGGAATGAGGAAAATCAATGTCTCAGGTGTCCATGAGATATCACACTTAAACACTAAAAACCTAAGTATCCCAAATGGCAACTTCCTGAATGATGTTGAATTACTCAGTTTAAATATCTAACACATGACCTATCCCTGAAGGAGCTTTCTATCAAGCTAAGAATGAAAGACGATCAGGTATCAAACAAGGAAGAGGATATAGGCAAGTCTGTAAGAGAAAGGGAAATCCTAAAAGTAAGCTAAGTATAAAGTTTCCCCTGAAGGGTCTTTACAAACATCACAGAGAACATAAGCCAGACCAAGAAAAATGAATATGAATCATTTCAGTTTGGAAGAGACAAAATTTTCAGTAGGAAAGCAAGAGAACCAACCAAGAAATTTCCAAAAGAAGAAATACAAATGCACACAGACATGATATAGAGCCAGTGTTACCAGTTACCAAAGAAAGGTAAAGTAAAACAATAAAATGGAGTTTTGAGTTCCAACTCAAAAATTAAAAAGTTGAATTAAAATGGCACCATCTTGTACTGCCCAGGGTATGGGGAAATGGGTGCTCATACATCCATTATTACAAGCTCTATGGAGAAGTACGATTGACACTATACATTGAAAGAGTTAAATATGGACAATATAGCTCCACCTACCCATAAGGGTGAGGTCCCAGGATCAGAATCTGCACGTGCTCAAGAATCTTACATAAAATGGCATGGGAGTTGCACATAACCTACATACATTTCCTTGTACACACTGAGTCACCTCTAGATTATTTAACACATCTAAAACAATCCAAATGGTATGTGAATAATGGTTATACTGTATTGTTTAGAGAATAATGACAAGAAAAATATTGGTGCATAGCAGTACACATGTAATTTATTTTCCCAAATGTTTTCCATCCACAGTTGGTTGAATATACAGATGGAGAAAAAAAACAGATACAGAGGACCAACTGTAATTCTTCTTCTGGAAATTTGTCTTAAGGCATTATTAAGAATGAGCACAAAATTTAGTCATAAAGTCTGTAAAATTTAGTCATAAAGTCTGTTGCAGTACCATCTTATATGATAAAAATTTTTTAATGATCTAAATCTCCAAAAAGAGAGGTTAATAAATTGTGTATATGCAAGTCCTACACATTTGTGAAAAACATGATTTTGTAGAAATACTTTGACTAGAGAGAATCCAAAGATGGTGGACCAGTAGGTAGCAGGAGAGGGACCCTCCCTGAGAGAGACAGCTCAAATGCCAGAATAAAACCCTGGAGAGACCCAAACAGAGAGAGATGGACTCTCACAACTCACAAAGAAACTAAAGTGCAAAAAAACACTCGAATATGAGGTCCTGGGGCTACCATCAGTGAAGCTAAGATCAGCGAGCATGGCGCCCTCCTGGAGCCGCCTGAATCCCTGCCAGAGACCTGACCAAGGGATCCACGCTGAAGCAACTGGCTTGAGCTGCTGGAGTGGGGAGCTGAACAGCCCTGCATGCAGCTCACCCAGACCGGCCCTGCACGCGACCCAACCAGAGGCACCCTGAATTCACACCACAGCCATGCTGAAGTCAGAGGTCGGGAAACCCAGCAGTTTTCAGGACCAGCATCAACACGCAGTGAGTGATGGGATTAAGACCCTCCCATGGGAAAGGGGGAACCGACTGGACAACATGTTGGATTTGGACAGGACAGTCCTAACTCCATAAGGAAGTGGCTTCAGTTGGTTGCTCCCCTCGCCAAGCGGATTGGTGGAATCTGCTTGGACTAGGCTGCGCCTCTGGCCTGGATCCAGTGAGTCACTACAAATTAATTCCCTGAGATTGGCACATACTGACGCAGTGAAGGCCTACAAAGGTTGACTGGCCCGGAGGGGAGGAGCCAGTGCACACTGCCCATGTGTGAACTCTAATCTCTGATAGTCTATTGAACAGGGCAAAAGCTCCTAGCCTGCGCCCTCTAGAGGAACCTTAACCAACAAGAAAATGCTCTGGGAATTACACTGTACACTTGTATGAAAGGAGCCAAAAACATGATGAAAGGGTGAAATAAGAAAAAAAAACCCAGCCCCCAAACCTGAGAACATTGATCAAGGAGAGCTAAATACAAAAGAGATTGAGGGCAGCAAAAATGCAACATCAAACACAGAGTTAGCAGACATAAAGAGATATCTTCAGGACCTCGTAAGCGGGACCAAAACTGAAATATTAATTCAAATTAAACAAGAGATAAGTAGATTAATAAAAGAAAAGCTGGGCACCTCTCAAGAAGACACAGAAAGAAGAATGGAAGAACACAAAAGGAGAGAAAAATTAATGAAGAATACAGGAAAAACCTAGAATTCATGAAGTAGATTCAAAGAGATTATCAGGAAACTAAAGACTCCATAGAAAACTGGCAAAACTGCTTGAAAGAAACCAAAGATAGACTATCAAAAATTGAACACAGGCTTGCAATGTGTGATCATGAAAGGGAAGATCTCTTAAAAATAACAAGGGAGCAGGCAGTAAAGATACAAAAATTGGAAGACAACAAGGGGATCTATAACTTAAGAATAAAGCATGTGAATGAAGAAGCAGGAATCAAAACAGAGGAATTACAAAGGCTATTCACAGAAATTATTAAGGAAAATTTCCCAAGCATAGAAAAAAGAAATGATAGCAGATGTATGAAGCATACAGAACTCCAGCCACCTACAACCCAAACAGAGCTACACCCAGACACATAATAATCAAGATCCCAGAAATTCAATATGAGAACAGAATATTAAAAGCCATCAGAGAAAAGAAACAGATCACCTATGAAGGAAAACCCATCAAAATCATGGCAGACTTCTTGACACAGACCATCAGGTCAAGAAGAGCTTGGAGTGAAGTAATTCAAGCGCTGAAGGAGAACAATCTCCGGCCCAGATTGGTGTATCCTGCAAAACTCTGTCTAGAAATTAATGGAGAAACAAGATGCTTCCATGACAAAGAGGAACTAGGAGAATTTGTGACCACCAGTCCAACCCTACAAAAAATACTGAAGGACATTCTAGGGAGAGAGAGCAAGAATATGAGCATTTCAGGAACAGTGACAGAGAAGCCTCAGTGAACGGGGCAGATAGAGGAGTGGAACAGAAAAATATACAAGCAATGGCAGGAAAACAGAATAGCAGAAATAAGGCAGAGAAGATTGGCTATAATCTCTGGTATAGCTGGCCTTGAAATATTAACAGAGAGAAACACAGGCAGAGTAGATCAGGAGATAGGGTCCATTGAGATGCTCTATATAGGGAGGCAGTGGGACCCAAAACAAGCAGTGCACCCCATGAGAGTAAAAGGGGAGAAACTGTCTTAAAAAGGGAGGCAGAGGATATTGTTAATTGGGTAAAAAGATTTAAAATTTACATTATTCTCACCACTCTGCTTCGATGGATTACGTGCTGTTCCAGTTTGTCTACTTACACTAGACTTGAGGACATGGTCAGCTATCCCAAAAATAAGAGGACATATTATGGTAATCATCCCTAATTTTCCTATCAACATAATCTGAAGCCCTTTATAACTTATACTGTCTTATTATGACTGATCTTATTTGAATCTGATTTGTTAGATTACTACTTTGTATTGACTGATTTTATTTAAATCTGTTATGAGGGATAGCATCAAGTCTAAGAGTATAGGTAACTACACTGAAGATGACAAGATTCACTAAGATACCCACTCTGGTTTGATTATTACTTGCTTTTGAAGTCTTATAATGTCTCCAATGCTTCATTTTTATTAATGTTGTTATACACTGCTGAGACATCATGGTAACCATTGTAGATCACCTTGTATTGCAGTTTTATGTAACTTTTTGGCCTCATGCTTTTCTAGGAATTGTTTTGTTTTATCTTGCTTTGTTTTGTTTTTCCCGCTAATACAGAAATGATGGATATACATGTAGAGACTCATGCGTGTGTAGAGCTTATAAACAATTTACGAGAACCAACTATATAACACATGTTGAAATGAACAACTACTTTGAAGAAAAAGAGACACTACAATACCCAGCTGATTCCATAATGCCATGATGTGAAATCCAGCAAAACTATCACTTTTTATTCAAAGTGATTTTAGCTTGCTTTGTCTTGTTTAAGTTCAACACATATGAAGGTATGGACAGCTGTTTTGAGGAGAATGAGAAATTCTATGACAGCCATTATTGGCTTCCCTAATGTCTGGTCTTGAAGACCTGAAATGCCCTCCTCATCCTGCTCAGATCAATTCCATACTAGGTTGTTTCATGTGAATTCCCTGTATGTGACAATATGGACAACTATTTGGAAGAAAACAAGAATCAATATGATAGAGAGTGAATATCTCCGATTGTCTAGTTTTGAAATTTATGCCTCTTACATTGCTTTCTTGTGATCCGCTTTGCTCTGTTTTGTTGTGTTTAATTTTACCCTTTTGATATAATTGCCTGTATATTTGAGTGGGTAAAATGGATGACCATATTGCTGTTTTTGTCAGATCATGGAGCAGAACTGTTAACAGTCTCACTGTTTGAATTTCTACTTTACATGTTTTAACTTTGTAATTTGAACAACTATTTCCAAGAAGTCAGTATGTAATTTGTCAAATAATAATTTCTTAGGTTTTTTGTTGTTGTTCTTTTCCTTTATTCCTTGGAATTCTGTATTGTTGCTACCCTTTATTCTGTTTTGTTCTGTTTTGTTTCTCTTTAAATAAAATTTAAAAAAAAAGAAATACTTTGACTAATATAGGAAAATGGTCACAATAGATTAAGCACAAAAACAGGTTATAAAGAAATACATACAACAAAAGTACTGAGAGAGCAATAAGAGAAACTACACCCTTTACACTAGCATCCAGAAAAATGAAATACTTAGGAATTAATCTCACAAAAGAAGTAAAAGAGCTATACAGGGAAAATTATAATACCCTGAAAAAGGAAATCGAAGAGGACCTCAGAAAATGGAAAGACACACCCTGTTCATGGATAGGAAGAACAAACATTGTAAAAATGGCCATTCTCCCAAAATTACTATATAGATTCAATGCCATCCCAATCAAAATACCACTAACATACCTCATAGATCTAGAGAAATCACTCCTAAAATTCATCTGGAACCAGAAGAGACCTAGAATAGCAAAGGCAATTCTAAGCAACAAAGGCAAGGCAGGA
>PVJX010023283.1:0-29454 GCA_004027295.1 Dolichotis patagonum | reverse complement strand
CTAACGTTCTGACAGAGTCAGAAACACAGGCAACGTAGAGAGTACACAGTGAAACCCACTCAGAACTAAAAACTACACAACAGACTGTTACCCCCAGGCACAGCTTCAAGAGAAGCCTGCCTTTTAGAAAGCCTCTCATACATTCAATGATATAAGAATTCTATCTCACCAACACACAATTCAACATAGAAACATAAGAAATATCTAAAAATCCATTAGTAATCTAATAACTTCTATAATAACTGCCTCCAATTGCATTAAAGTAATCAGAAGAACAGGCAATTAATTCAGAATAATTATTTGAATATTCAATGGATTTGAATAGCATACAAACAGTTGCATGAAATATGAAAGGCAATGAAGGATATAATATGGCAATTCAATGAAGATATGGAGATTGTGAAATTCTAAATGAAAAGCAGAAAGAGTCATATTAAAACTCAAAGAAAAGCCTCACCAATTAACTAGACCAACCTGAAGAGAGAATTTCAGAACTTATAGATAAGGTAGATGAATAATCACATTCAGGCACCAATTAAAAAAAAAAACACTTCAGGCAACAATGAGAAAAAAATCAGAGCGGTCCTCTGGGACATAAGTAAGTGCTCAACTTTGAAACTATTTGAATAGAAAATGGCATGCAGAAAAACTAACGGTGTAGAAAACCAACTCAGTATAAAAAAGATTCTAAAATTTGTGATTGTTATAGACATCCACATACAGGAGGTATTTAGAGCTCCAAACCGACAAGACCTAAAATTAATTTACCACTTCGTATGTAGTTAAAATTTTAAACGTACCTAACCAAGAAAGAATATTGAAAGATGAAAGAGAAAAATAGTAATTCATTTAGAAAGACAAACACATCTGAGTAACAGCACATTTATCACCAGAATCTTTAAAAGCCAGGAAGACAATAAATAATGTTTTTTTCAATCCTTAGAATAAAATGATTTCAAACCTAGATAACTATACTTCGCAAAGTTATCTATCCTTCAGATTCAAAATAGAAATAAAGACATTGCAAGATAAGCAAGTAATAAAGGACTTAATGAAGACCAAGTCTGCACTGATTTGATTATTTTCTGCAGTAAAATATTTCATCCATTCTTTCTTCATATTTTGTGATGTCTGCTACATTTTTTTCCTATTCCCTGAGGCATATAACGACTGTCTTAGAGTTACAACAGGTTTACTGAAAAATATGATAAATATAGTCATATAAACATACTTTATTCTCTCTATGCATTTTATTTTTGATGCCAATATTTAATCTTCTTAAACTGTATATATCTTAACAAACTAGGTATATTTATTTTGATAATTGGTCTTTAACTTTTAAACTAGTGATATATATCATTTATATATCACAATCTCATATTAAAATATTCTGATTTTGTCTATAAACATACTAGTGCCAGTAAGTTCATACTTTCATAGCTTTTCCTGTTACCAGTTAGCCCCTTTGATTGCATTTTGAAGAAACTCCTGTAAAGCATTCTAGCAGTGAGGAACTCCCCTATCCTTTGTTTCCATGGGACAGTCTTCATTTCTGAAGGACGGATTTATGTAAAGTACACTTGGTTGGAAGTGTGTGTTCTCCTCTGCTTCCCTTTAGCATGTTGAATATATCATCCCACTGTTCCCTGGTGTGCAAAGTTTCTGCTGAGAAATCTACTAAAATCTTTTGTGTAAGGAATTTTCCTTTCTCTTGATATTTTCAGGAGTCTGTTTTCTGCACCTCAAATTTAGGATTTTGAGTTCCCTGTACCTCCATGTTTATAATTTTACTCAGACTTGAGAAGTTTTAAGTTATCATTTATTTAAATAATGTATTTTTCTATTTTTCTGAAACTATTATAATTTAAAACAACTTTCTTGATAATGTCACAAATTCTATAGTTTTCAAATTATATTTTTCTTCTCTCCTGATAATATTTTTAAGTAGCCTGTTTCAACATTCCAGGTTCCTTACCCATACTTGAATAATTCACCTTTTGTCACTCTTCACTGCATTTTCCATTTGATATACTATAATATTCTTCCCAGAAATTCTATTGATTCATTTGTAAATTTTAATATCTGCTAAAATTCTAACTTTATTCATGCATTACTTTCTATTATTTTATCTTTGTTCTCCCTTTGAATTTGCTGAACTTTTGTAGAAGTTGCTTTTAGTTAGATCTCATTTTATTTGTTTCTTTAGGAAAAAAATCATTGAAATTATTCTATCATTTTAGTGGTGATACCTTCTCTTTGATCTTTCATAATGTTTTTTGCTTTACTTTAGTATCTGCACACTTGAGAGAACAGTTTCCTTTTCCAGTCCATCATGGTCCATTGAAGCCAATCCATATAATCATTATGTAGCTTTGGTGCATGAGATTGGCATTGGTGAAAATTGGTGAAAATTTAGTGTCCTAGGTTGTGATTGTCCACTGTGGTGATGAGGGCTCTGAGGATCTTTGGTGAAAAAAATGGTCTGGAGATTTCCTGATTTCTTCCTCCACTAAGGAAATTATTGCCAAAGGGACACCTATTTGTGTTAGGTACAGCTTTTGAACATGTTTTTGGTGGAACAAGTGTTTGATATGCCATGCAATGTGATAGCTCCAGGGTATGGAACACACAAACACATAGAGGGATGACCATTCCAGGGTCCTGGGCAACAGTGACATAGGCATACCTACTGCCATATTGTTAACTGTGTGTGATGATTAGTATGGAACAGCCAGGGAGGTTGGCCCTGGAATGGACCCAAAGTTAGAGCATCACTAGGACCCAGGACTTGAGCTAGTTCACTGGCAGTGGAGTCAGTGTCCATTGTGAATATGCTTTCAGATGAACTCTATGGCCCAGCTCTATGGCCCAGGAAAAGCGGTAGCTCTGGTGTCTGAAACATAAGCATGTACACAATAAAGTCCAAAAGGCAGAGTCTAAAGTTCAACCAAGGAAGAACCCACAGCGACTCCATTTGGAAAGTTTACTAGTTCCATGACTAAAATAGCAGAAGCATGGATGTTTATAGAATGGCAGCACAACCAGTCTGAAATATTGACACTCAAACACTAATCTCTTCACTGGTCTTTTCTGTGCAGTTACTCATCTTTTGCTTTTGGTACAGCTGTTTTGTTTTGTTTTTCACCACTGTTATTGGATCTTCTTAATTGGACAGAGGAGCCTACTCGTGTCTGTTTGTGTTTGTGAATAGATGTCTATTGATATAGTTTTTGTGGCGAGATTAAAGCTAGTATCTACTACTCCACTATGTTGGTGACATTTCTTTTCTATTCAGAATTTTTAAATTCAATGTTACTTTTATGTATCTACATATCTTGCACAGTTATAAAGTTCAATTTCTTATGTGTGAAGAAATCATAAAATTTTGTCAGAATGTTGAAGCTGTAAATATTTACCCAGAAGTGCCTATGATATCCCTTTATGTTTTTATACTGTAGTATAACATTTTAATTATACTTGTAGTTTACAGGTATAATTAAGGTAAAATAACTTCACATATTTATATTATACAATTTAATGTATTTGGTTGTATGTATACACCAATGAAATGATTACTGCAGTCCAAGTAACAAATATAACAAAAACAACATGCATTGCATTACTATGACCTGCACCTTGTGCTTAATTTTAAGGTAAAGTGTAAAAACTATAGACAATATAATGTATCTATCTTTTTACAGTGCTTTTATGTGGTATATGTATGTTCTTTATTTGAAGGAGCTACATTAGTGAAGTGATTCTCAGACTGTGGTGCCTGGCTTCTTTTATAGAAATATTAAAATATATCTTCAAAATAACAAGCTGTTGTATGTTTCCCATCCTTCTTGCCTTAACAATTTGGTGATAGCCTGGCTCAGATATACGTGAATAAGCATTTTTGAATGAATGGTATGTGAGATCTTGAATTCATTATAGGGTTCTAGGAAGCCACAACCAACTAAATGATATTAACAAATAAAAGGCAACTTTACTGATTTTCTGTAGCTTAATGATATATGGTTTATTTTGGATGTAACGTACCATAATTTTAAATTTACTAAATGGAAATGTGCTAATACATTATGACCAAAACAATACTCTAAAATTATAAAAAATACAAATAGTTATTTGTTTTAAATATCATAAGTTTATACTTCATACAGAAAAGAGTATGGAAGCTTTTTTCCTTAAATATAAATGTACATGTGAACATTTATTATGAGAATGCATTATTTTTTCTTCTATTTAAGGAAAATAAAAAGGATGTATTTATTATTTCCTTACAAATAGTATACTAATACTATTGCCATATATGTTTCACTTGACCAAAATAACTTCTAATCTTTCTTATTTTGTAATTCTCTTCTCATTTACCAAAATTCAAATACTTTTTTTTTTTTTTGATACCGGAAATCGAACCGACCTCGCATTTGGCAGGCAGTTGCTTAGGCCACTAAGCAAATCTCTGGCCCCATTTTTTCTTTATGAATTTTACTCAGCTGATCAAGCAGAGTTGATTTCTCCTTATATTACCATAATGTTTGTATATTAACATCATTATCTATAGATGATTATATTGGGATTATTTATTTATATTCTTGTCTCATATTACTGAGGCAAGATAAGACATGGTGGGCTGGCTTGAAATCATGAATTACCTGTCAAATTACAAAAAGCAAGGAAGGAAGATGTAAACAAGATGTAACCTGATCTGGAATGGAGGCTGAATAGCAGGATGTGACCTGTGGATCACAGGTGTATGTGTGGATTGAGAAACTTCCCACTGACTAGATCCAAAAGGATACAAAAGATGGCACCATTACTGCTTCTTCACTTTGCTCTTCCTGCATGCTGTCTTCTTGGTTTTTCAGTGGTCCCTCCTGCATGTATATTTTTTCTTTTCTTCACTTTTTTCTTTTTCTTCTCTCAAATAAAAGTTGCATTTACCTGCTAATCAGTTGTCTCAGCCTGTTCTTTAGGTGAGACAGAAAGTCTGGAACCACAGGACACTGTGCCATCTAGCGACACCACCAGACTGTTTCTTGAGGGAAGTCCTATGTGTTATTTGTCTTTAGATCTTCAGCATTAGCATTACCCGGCATCTGTTAGGTTTTCAGTAATATTTTACAATGAATAATATGCTTTTCATAAGTAGATACATTTATTTTAAACACCTGGCAGCTATGAGTCACAGTCCATGAATCTCAAGTGTGTCCCTCTATCCCAATAATATTAATAAATGTTTATAATTCAACCTCAAAAGTTCAAGCACAAATATTTATACAATGGTGAATACCCTGATTTAAAATCCCTTGCTAATTATCAAGAAATTACCCCCAATGCCATAGACCATGGTGCCTCTAAATATAGTAACTATATCTTGGTTTTACTATGCTTAGAAACTGACATTTTACAGTAAAACAGCAGCCATGCCACTGAATTCATCAAACCATTCACTTGTTCTATGACCTTCAGAAGAAACAGGAAGATTCACTTGTTTTCTTTTTTTTTTTTTCTTTTTTTTATGTTACCGATGATTGAACTCACAACCTCGCATTTGCCAAGCAGGTGCTTAGGCTGCTGAGCTAAACCCCGGCGCGATTCACTTGTTTTCTAAACGTTATATTATCCATCTTAAAACACATAACTGGAAAGTGTGCCCATTTGTTAATCCTGCCTAAAAAAAAAAAAGTAAGTGCCTCTTGAAATATCATACTTTGCAATAAATTCATCTATGTAACAGAAGCTTAGCAATAAACAAAAGACTTTCTTAGGCAAAGCAAATTCCAATTATGTTGGAAAATAATTATAAGTAATAGTGTATAATATTTATTTATGGTAAATGTGATAGCAAGGATGAAAAAGACTGTTGTCTGTAGGAAGTAATAAATTCAGCCACATGGGAGAAATCACTGAGAGAATTTTAGAAGTAGAAATGCATGATTTGAGGTAAAAAGATGCATAGAAAATGGGAAAAGTTTTATTGCAATGTTATAAATAATGCTTCAAGAAAAAAGAAGCAAGTAAGAATCAGTGAAGTATGAATATAGACAGTGTTATAGCAGAACTGAAAACAGACTTCAGAGATAACAGGGATCAGATGCAAATTTTAAAAATCATCTTACTACCAATGGAAGGATAGCAGAACATCTTCCAAGAAGTACTGATATAGGGGACTGAAACTCTCAACCTATTATGTCCGGTATGAGCTCATGTTCCCTAAAATCAAAGAACGAATTTTAGGAACAATGGAGGTGAAGAGTAGAATACATTTATAGAGAGAAATAAAGCTTCTGTCTGAGAGCGATAGAAGGGGACCCAAGCAGGTTGCCCTGGACTCTGTCTTTTCCAGGGACTTTTGTAGAGTAAAACCATGGGGTCAAGGTGAGGGAAGACTGGGAGCTCACAAGGCAGATGTGTGTAAGGTGGGACATAACTATAGTTAGCCAATAAGATCAATAGTTCAGGTAAAATTGATGACATTAGGGACAAATGGGGAAGCCAGTCACACAGAAAGCAGGTGTTCTTATAGAGCAGTGACTCTTTCCTAAGGGGATGGGAACTATTTAGAGTATCAGTACTCAGGATTTTGTCTTGAGGCCTGGTCCACAGCAGGGGGCGTCAGCTTCTAGGGCAGTTTCCAGGTGTCTGCACTGGCTCCATCAAGGACCTAGCCCTCGCTCACTGCCTATTATAATTTTAACTAACTAACTCAGCTGCCTGCAACAGTACCACCATTGAATCCACACTTGAGAAAATACTACTTTATGTGGAGGAATCAGACAGAAGGCTCCTACTCATAAAATTATCAGTGGTAGAGATTTTTAAACTTAAAGAGACATGAGTAAAATAGTTTAAATGTAGTATCAGGATAACTGTTTATTTGTTGAGTAAGACAAGAATGAGGAAGAAGGGAAAATGGGAGAAAAATGATAGTATTATAATTGAAAAAGCATAATACAAATTCATAAAGAGTAAATATTCAATACAATCAGACATATGACAGGCAAAACTTCATTAGCAATAAATTTGGAAATCCTCAAGCACATATAGAGTAGTAAGTAAAGCCAGTAAATACATTGAGTGAGATGCCTGGAGAGAATATAATATGTAGTGAAAGTATTGCAAATGGAATATCAGTATCTACTATATAAATCAAAGATATAAAGCCTGAAATGTTCATGGAGAAACAAAGAGGATAACATAATTGCATAACATAAAAATATTCATTCATCTATTCCAAAAAGAAAACTTCTTTTAAGTATTGATTAGGATATGTCTTAGTTGTTTTCTTGTCACTAGGACAAAATATCTAATGCTCATAATATATAAGAGAAGAGATTTATTTTTGGTTTATAATATTTTGAGGATTCAGTCCCTGGTTGGCTGGCTTACAGCAGGAAATGTATAGTGGAATGTTCTGCACAGAAAGATGCACACATTATGGTGGTGAGGAAGCAGAGGAATGGAGATAGAACCTTCCAGATAATGCCTCCAATGACCAACCTTCTCTAAATACAATCTACCTCCGAACAGGCCATTTAACTCTGAACTTTTCAGTCAGTTGATCTACTGATGAGTATAGCTCCCATGATCCTTTTGGAAAACAGAATACCTATATTTTTTGATTGTTTCAGAATGTGAGGAATGAAACTAATTTAATTTCCTCATATCCACAACATTGTTCTAGGGAAGGAAACTAATTTTATATATATACACATTTCAATCGAGAAGATCGGGTATATTTCAATCAAACAAACAAGCAAACTTACAAACTTACTCCACAAATGATTAGCTACAAGAAAGAAACCAGACTGATTTCTGATATTTTATAGCAAAATGTGAAGAGACAGATTTATATGTATGTTCTCTACACTTTTATTGCTTTCACTGATGCCCTTCTTTCTTTTCCCATTTTTTCCTCTCTGAGTTGAAATTCAATTTGAAGAAAAGTAAGGATGAATGAAGCATTGGATCTAGCCAGTGCACCACCAACATACTCAGTGTTTTCAATGACCAATTTTTCACAATGTTTGAAGGCAGTGAAATATTAGTATTCATCTCACATTGGAAGTAAGCTGAAAAGGCACAGTTACACTTTTCAGTCTGCTTTTTTTTTATTTGAAGTGTAAACTCACAACCTGTTCTATAGTTATAGAGAGGAATATAAAACACACAGAAACAAATTGTATTTATTTTCTATTAAGTGTAAGGTCAGTGTACCCGGCATCTATTTAAAAGATTTTTACTTAGATTTCAGAATGCCATCTATTTAAATTATATGATTGATATTAATGAAATGTATTAGTCCTAAACAGCTATTATATAGATGGAGGAAAAAGAGTGTTTCTCTTGGCTCACATACCAAACCTTTGTATAAAAACTGATAGCACATTATTTTCCCTTTGGCTTTTGAGCTTTGTAAGAACTCCCTGTAAATAACATAGAAAAGAAAACCTCATAAAAATACCTTTGAATATGTTCTGTAACTTCAAATATCTTATACACAATTCTCCTATAACAAGCGAGAAAAATATTCTAGCCAGATTATTGCATGCTCATGAGCTTCCAGAGATAACAAAAGAAATGGGGCAGAAAACACCATTTTCCTTGTTTCTATCTACAAACATGTTGGTCCTTTAGCCTTTACACATTAAAATGTACCCTATTCTGTTAAAAAGTCAAGAAACTGAGTTATAACCATCTGTAATAAACTTATTTCCCAGAATTTTAAGTAATTCTTAAAGAAAGTCATAAATTGTTCATAAATGAAACATACACTTTACCAAAGTGCTTAGCTTGAAATAACACAATCTATTTATATAAAATTCTGAAAGAAAATGATAATTCTGATGATTATTGAATTTGAGCAGTTCAAAATCAAATTGTACATGAATCAATTATAGAAATCTTCATTGATTTTCTACCATATATATCCAGCACTGTGCATGGTGGTAGGAAAATAGCAAATAGGATAATAATTTAGACCAGCTGTCCAGAAGTTTATAGTCCAATAGGGCAGATGAACAAATATAACTGCCTGGAAAACAGCAAAAAAAGTTGTTGTAACATTACTTCACTGATGAATTTAAAAGGAATAATTATGCTAACACAATAGATTACTCTAACGTTACTCTAAGAGTACATATATGCTGAATACTAGTAAACACAATCCCATTATCAAAAATCAGAAACAGAATTACGTGAATATAAATACTCAGTGAAATTTCACTTACAAAGATGGTGATACTGGAAAAGTTAAGGTAAGGCCAAAAGGAATCTGATGAACACATCCTTCAATCTCTATAATAAGAAAATTTATGAAAAGTACATACAGCTTTTAGATCACCACACTATTGTTACTGTGTAGCAGCTGAGATAATATTATGGATTCACACTGTTTCCCTAAAAGTCTCATGTTAAACTACAAGTTCTCAATTACTGCATTTGTAGGTAGGGTCTTTAAAAATGTAATCAAGGAAAACTGACATCATAGGGGAAGTCTGACCTCACTAATTACTAATGAGGTCACAGTGTCCTCCTTAGGAAACGAAGTACCCTCAGAAGGAAAAGGAAAGACCCTCAAGATGTAAAATGACCCTACAAGGACACAGAAAGTATCCAAGGAAAGAGGACTCAGCAGAAACTAAACCTGCCAATAGTCTGAGGTTGAATATTCAGCAGCTTCCCAAACAGAAAAAATTTTCTGTTGTCAGTGGCATTTTGTTATGGTAGCCCTAGCAAACTAAAGCCAAAAAAAAGTTAAAAGTAATTGGCTGGAACATACTTGGAAAACATTTAAACTGCATAAAATATCAGAATTGGCAAACTTTTCTAGACTCCACATATCTGGAGGGTAAATTTTCAAGCATCCAAATTAAAACTGTGGTCTTGTGATCTGTTTGGTATTAATATTTAACATATGCAAAATTTACATTTGTCAAATGAACAGATGTTGCATACTAAGGGGATAAGTTTGATTAACATACATGTTCATCTAGTCAACACCTTTATTAAATTACAAAATATTTCTATGAAAACAAACTTATGACATTGGTAATCACTGCGGTGATTTTTTAATTATCACATACTAGTTTTGCCTATTGCTGAACTCCATATAAATGAAATCTCATGTTGCCTTTAATTTCTGAATTTGCTCATAAAATCCCTGAATATGAATCTAAGATAATCTTTGTTTCTTCTCCCCTATAATTTCCTCTGTGTTCTTCAGGATAGGTAACTCAGTTTATATTACTCAGTCTTTCCTTTCGTTCTGCACCCTCAATCTGCTAACAATTCCCTGAAGTAACATTTTATGTATGATACTGTACATTACCACTTCTCTAATCTCCTGAATTTTGTTTCTATTTGCTTAGATTCCTTACATGTTTACATAATATAGTCAGTTATTTCTAATTTCATAGACATATTTTAAATAGCTGTTTAAATTCTATTTCTTCTTATTCTAAATTTTGAGTCATCTGGGTTTTCGTTGTCTCCTCTTGACTGTAGATCACCTACTACTTTATTTCTATCTTGCAGTTCTTTGTATATGAGGCATTGTCACTGGTATATTGCAGGAGCTCTGAATTCAGGTACTACCTAAAAATAATGGCAATGTTCGTCTATGTACCAGACGAATTAGAAGATATTCATTTTCAGCATGCAGAGTTTAGATTATGGGCATTAATCATCTGTTATAGGAAGAAAATGTATTCATTTTCAAAACTCTCTTAATGTGGTATGTGTCTTTATAAACATATGAAGTATGTCTCTTCAGTTTTGAGAAGTCATTGAAATCAGCTCTCAGTTCTTTCCAAAAATTGCTATTGATGTCTTTTGGGTACTGGAATCCTTCTGTCAAAGTTACTGCATTATTTGCTTTAGGATTAAAAAGTACATGTACAGATTGGGGTGTGTCTCACGGGACATTCTCTTATAGAGCTTCCTTTCTTAATCTGTTGCCTTTTAAACAGCATAAATTTCACCCTATTTTGCCATTTTTGACTTTAGTTTTTTATGTTATAGTCATTTCTTGTGGTATGAAGTGCAATATTATCTCAAGAAAAATGAAATAAAACGTGATTATCACCACGTGTTGTTTTCTTTATTTCTAAACTAGAATGTCTTAGAGTTTATATCTGTTTTAAGTCAGTTTCTAATTTCCTTATTTTTTCCTCTAGAGTTTTAATCTACTGGAGGATTAATATGATACAAACATCTATGTCATTAGTGGACTCAAAAACTTGGCAGAGGTGATTTTTTTTAAAAATATGCTTCAGCATAAAAGTGGAAAAATACCTAAATGCTAAAAAGATACATAAATTATTTATTATAAGGAAATTTTATAGCTTTGACAATAATTGTTCATCCAATGAAAAACAACATTATGAAAGATGTAGCTTTTCCAGAGCTATCATATTTTTTTTTAACAGGCTGATCAGGCCTTTCCTTAAAAACAACCTGTCAGTAACCCCAAAACACCTAACCGAACAATAAATATTGATCAAACCTTTGCACAAACTATTCATTTTACCTGAGAATCAACTATAAAATGTTTACATTTTAAAACATTTTGTTAGAATACACATTTATAACAAATGGTTCCCTTTGCAACTACTTCGTTTTGCAAAGATAATGTTTCACGAAATGCATCACGCCATTCAATGTGTATCTGAAAGGTTTTCAAACTACAACAGGTAAGGAAATTTGTTCTCAAGTAGTAGAACCACTGGCATATTATTTCATGATTTTTGTATAATTTCATAATGCTTGGAAATTGTTTTAAGATAGCAAAGCAGTCCTGCTTCATTTGTGAGAACTGTACAGAAAGGTCGAGAATTCTGAAAGAATGTGCTTTAGAGGAACTTCTATTTTAGCATGTCATATTTGTCTAAAATGTAACATGAATGGTATGACATAGGGAGACTTTTAAAAACCACAAAACCTTTTGATTCATGAAATTAATCAATGTGAGTGGTGTTTTCCAACCTTTATCCACAATTCAAGAAATGCTAATGCCTGTGGCTGATCGCAAGTTAATCATTTCTGTAATGGTGCCCAGTAGAACTCATGAATATCAAAGGCATTGTTCACGTCTGTTAACTCAGGCCTGTTACTCAGCTGCTTGGGCTAAGCCTAACTAATTTCTTTCCCCTGTGCCCTTGGCGTCATTAGTAACATGTTACTTCTATCATTCAAAAAGCTTCCCCATGAACCCTGCCATTGTTTGATGTGTTCCTTCTTTGGCATTATTGAAAGGTGTTCCTTTAATTTTTATATATGCAACCTAATTGTTTTTAAATTGTGAGTATTATGAAAATAAATCTGTCATATAAATGTGTGAAGTGACAAGTAACCTACGGGTATTTTAAAGGAATCAATTAGCCTAATTACTCTGAGGATGCAAAGCCTATCCTTATGACTGCTGGATAAGAAAAGCTTTTGAAAGCCACTCTTCCACATTAGAATTAAGTTTGATATTCTGCAACTGTTAAGATGAAGTAATTAAATGCGACTGCTTCAGAAAATCGGCTTATTTCTTGCTCGTCTTTGAAGCTGATGAATGTAGGCTTAATGGTGGAAAGAAAAATAATTTGAAATGTTGGCAATTTCCATAAACACAACAAAAAATTAATGAAGTATTCATCTTTATGAAAATTGAAAATACAGGAATGTTAAAATCTTTATAATTGATTGGCAGAGTTTGAGGAATATACTTGATAGACATGTAGCAGAACTAAGGGTCCTATAAATAAGTTTTTCAAGTGAGTATCATAAATCAGTATAAAATCACAGTTTAATCTTACCACGTCTGCATCAACCCATCCAAAGAGACTCAGTGACGATAGCACACATTTGTATGCAGACGTTGATAATATCTTACTTGTAGTATTTCATGTAATCTCGACAACTTTCTTGCATGGGTTCCATTATTATTCCACTTTTACACATTAACAAATTGAGTGTTAAAAAAATCTAAACTTACACAACTTATTCAGAAGCTGTGACTCAAACCCAGATCCACCTTGAGAAATAGAGAACTCTATCTTACTCTATTAAGTTCATGTATTTTCATTCAGTAATTGCACTTCTCACAACATGACTACATGACGTAATGACCAAATGGAGATGGCTAAATTAAGTAGTTTAGAAACAATACCACAATATAATATTTTGTTAAAAAACTGAATTATTTAAAATGTGAACTTACAAAAAATATAGTTATGTTTTTAAAAAGAATACTACCTTTAAAACACTAAAATAAAAAGTGTACACACATTGTCTTTATCAAAAACACATTTTTAAATCAATATAGTATAAATATATACTTACAAGTACAATTATGTTATCAGTTTCTTTGTAGTTAGTGTTTTATTTTTTCATTTATGTCTTTAAAAGTTGTTAGACTATAAAAGATGTTTGCTTTTATTTGCAATACTTTAGAAAAGATAGTCTCAAAACCTTTTATTACCAACAAACACCAGGAAATGTTGGCTACAAGATAGCTAGTATTCAATTAATCTGTTTAGTTATGATCAAAAGAAAGTAACAACAAGGTGGAGTAAGGTGGGAAAGTGACCAGACTTCCAGGAAGTGCTGAAGCAATGGTTTGCTTAGGGTATCAATAAACAGCTACCTAGAGCCTAGTTTTAAACTGTGAGGACAGTCATTAAAAATTGTTCAGTTTGGGTTATCATAACAACTTACCATAGGCAAGATAACTTTTACAAAACATTTTCCCATCATTCTGAAGATTACAAACCCAAAATGAAGGGTGTAGACAAAACAAATAATGAAGGAATTCTTCCTTTCCTGCAGACAGCAACTTCTTTTTGTGTCCTCAACAAGAGAATTAATCTGTTTCATGAGGACTTTATCCTCATGACCTAATTCCTTCCCAATGTCCTATCTCTTTATTGATTCCATTAGAAGGTGAGGGAGGTGGTTATAATTTCAACAGATGTATTTTGAGGGACACAAATATTTAAGTCACCTTGCAGCAGCGCAATTTAAGATAATGTACTGAAACTATTCTCAAAATGAGAATTCCATAATGGTTGAAACACATTGAGAGTTGTTAAAATTGACAAAACTATATGACTGACAAAATTATCTTGGGAACAAAAATAAAGGTTGAATCTTCACAGGCTGGCCCTCACCTGTTTCTTGGACTAATTAATGATTGCTCATATTAGAAATGTCAGATTTGTCAAATAAACTTAGTGAAATACTTAGTGAAAACTTAGTGAAATACTAAATGATGATAAAGTTATAAAGTAAATTTTAAAATGTCTTTCAGAAATTAAATTATAATCATTAAAAGCTAAAGAATATTAAGCATAACTGAAGACAAAACGCAGAAAAGCATTTTGTTTTTTTTTTTTAGTCCTGACAAAAATCCAGTGAGAGAGACCTTTGCCTACAGAAAATTTATCAGGGAGTAATCTCGCAGTCTATACCTGTCAGAGCTGTGTGAAACACAAGTCAATTAGAGGAAGAGATTTAGTTGTGACAGAGTTGAAATAGGTAGTCACATAAATTCTGAAGCTAGGACAACATTCAAAGCAGTATCAGAGTCAAGACATTCCTGGCTGTAACAAGTGTAACAGGTCCTTTGATGTGTATTACCCCAGGAGGTGTAACCTTCCGGAAGGTGGCTTCCCTTTGGTTCAGAGCAATGCCCAGAGAGGCATTCAGCTGTCAACCATCAATGGGAAACCCTCCTCAAGCTGGCTGAAAGTGGCTCATCATGTCACAGTATCAACACAATTGTCCAGTTCTCAGTTTTATCTGAGAAGGAAGAGAGGCCAGACCAGGCCAAGGATACAATCCTCATTTCTCATTTCTTTTTCTTTCTTTTTTTTTTTCATTTCTCATTTCTTTAACACAATTGAATATGCTTGTGTGCATACATATGACCAAACATAGGTTTGAAAACAAAACATATGTATGCACAAACACATGTGAATATACAGTAATTGAATATATTTATATACATATATACAATATATTTTTTATATTTATACATTTTTATTAATTAAATGGTTATTACTAAGTAACATACAAATTTCCTTTTGAAACACATAAGTAAATAATTCTCCTCTGCAAGTAGAGGTTCTACAGACACGTTCCTAATCTACATTTCTGTCATATGGAGCAAAAAGTCAACCTATTGTATTCCATTTTATTTTAGTTTAATACATGAAAGTTTATAAATTCCAAATTCATTCACAGCATAAATCACTTTCCTTTTAAAGACCCTTGGGATTAAGTCTAGGAAATTACTGTATTTGAAGCAAAAATATCTACAGTCTAGTCAGTTGACATTTCTTTAGGTTTAACAATTTATTCAGAGCCCAAAAGGTACAAGTTGAATCTCTGCCTGTAGTAACCCAATAGCAATGATAAATATTCATATAAAAAGTTTTATTGTTTCAATAGACCTGTTATTTCCAAAATGATGTAATTTTTAAAAAGTTTCTCAAAAATTAACAAAATACAGAAGACAGTATATAATTGTACAATCTGATATATTTTGAGATAAGTATTCATAATTCTGGTGAATAAGATTGGCATGCCCATCAAGACCACATGTCTGCTTCAGCCACTTATTGCTTGTGGATTTAAGTATATGTCTTTAATTTATTGTAATCTATCTTCAAGTTGAATTATACCATCTTATTTTTAGTATAAGGATATTATATGCATTCTTTTTTCTGGGAACTTGTGCCACTGTTGTCATTACATTTTTTCTAAACCCATAGATAGAAGTTGATAGAATTTATTGAAAATAACATGTGTATTGTTGGTAGGTGACGTCCTTTGTAGATATCAATTGAGACAACGTAGTTAATTTCAGACCAATCGTATCCTTATTGAAAAAGAAGTTGAAATCACACGCTCTGGAGATCAACAGAATAAATCCCCCTAGTATCCTTGTGACTACTTGTCCGCACAGGTGGCTGGACCCTAAATGAGGAAACAAGAATATAAAATTTCACTGAAAAAAAAGAATTGTAAATACTGCATATGGAAGTAAAACGATTATATTGTTACTGAAGGTATGGATACTCTTTGTGTGAATCTCTGGTTCTCTGTCTTCCTACTGTATTCAGTTATTTATATATGTATGTTGAACAATGTGTCAGAGTTATTTAAAGTCTCTGCTTTAAGTCTAAGAGTAGCTATGCTTTAAAATATCTTCAAAATTGATAATTTTCTTATTTTTAATGCATACTTGACAATTAATTTTGTGTAATTTGACATTGCAGGAGTTGATACAAAACATGAAAAACCAAATGGATATTCCTTCTATACTAGAGTTTATATTTAGGAAGAAAAAACATAAGACAAAGTAAAATAAATAATATGCCCCACAGTGACAAATACAATGGTAAAGAGGAAGATAAATCTAGAAACTATGTAATTTTCACTGACTTTAGATATGATATAGCAACCCAGAAATCATCACAGGGACATTGACATTAACTAATGTCCTGAAAAAAAGCTAAACACTAAATACCTAGAAACCAGGGAAGACTTTATTGAAGAATTCCGTATGTTCCTGCAGAAGGTGCAATTATCAAACAGGGAACATGCCCCACTACCCTAAATTCACATATGAAAACTAAATCCTCAATGTGTTGGTAATGTCACCTGTAGGAATTGGTGAATGTTTTTATATTTTATTTAGCTTCAATAACTCATAAAAATTCAATATGCATGTTATTTCTTTAGATATATTATGTAGGCTATATATATATATATATATATATACACACACATATATACATATATATATCAAGGTATTCTTTTATTATATTGATTTTTATAAATTATAGAGAAGCTAAGGTCGTAAACTAAGTTAGTCCTCTACAGAAACAAATCTTCTACCTACCATTAATATAAAGAAGATAAAGAATATCAATAATATTACCTTCCACAAATTTTGTCATTATTAATAGTGAATCCAATCCAGAGCTCATTTCCTAGATTGAGTAAGCCAAGAATTTCTTAACATTATATTTGCAAATGTATATTTTGCATAGATATATGATATTTCAGTAGCTGCTTAATCAGATAAGTTAATAAAAGTATATAAAGTCTTAGACCCTAGCTCAAAAATCTAATTAGAACAAGAACATATATAGAAAAATATGTGTAAGGCAACTGGTGCAATTAAACAGGTAATTTTGCAAATTAACAATCATTGTATCTGTGATTTCCAGCCTCCATTAAATGCACTATATTTACAGTTCATACTATGTTTGTTTCCATATAGTTGCACCTCATTTAACTGTATGATGTTGTTGTATCTTTTTACAGTTTGTGCATATGTGTTCATATTTGTCCTTTTGTACATATGTCATTAGACTCCCAATCTTTGTAGTATTTACATCTTATTTTGAAGCCAGATAATCCCTTAGCCACCTCTGTGACTAGAAGTTTTTGGCAAGTAGTACCAGGCTCTCAATTCATGTTTCTACAAGTGAAATTATAGGTATTTCAGTATAACTAACAAACTTTGAACAATAAAGAATAAATGTTTATCTCAATAATAATAATGAGCAATATCTGATTAATATATAAAGTTAAATGCAGTGATAAAACACTGGGATCCTAACTCTAAAACTATTTTTAACTGTTTTTCAGGGCTAAGAGGATTATTATGTCTATTTCTATACAACCTGTCATTTGGATTTTCATAGGAAGAGCACTGAATCTGTAAATCCATGGATGGTATGGAAATTTCAATAGTATTTAGTCTTTTTCTCTTTCACTTTTGAGTTTGTAAAGTAAAAAACTGACATGTATTTAAGTACATCAGATGAAATTTTGGAAAGGCAGTATGATAGAATAATGTACCCTATGATGTCAACATATTCTAAAGTCAATCAACCATTTTTCAATGCTTAAATATTTAGTTGTTAATAGCTTGAAGTTAGTGGTGAAGAAGTTTAAAAGTTTCACTTAACAAATATGTAAATCTCTAAAGGAGGAAATGTTGATTTATAATGAGAAATAAATCATGTGGCTCACTTTATGGTCCAGCTCAATCTTTCCTTATAGACAAATTTCAGATGTTTAGAATATTACACGTTTCTATTGACTCGTAACATTGCAATCATGAAGGACAGAATAAATGGAACTAGCCAGATACGGTGAACAAAGCTGTAATCCCAGCACTCTGAGAGGCTGAGTCAAGAAAATGGCAAGTTCAAGTCAAGCCTGGGCAGCTGAGTGACATAATGAAATCTTGTTTCAAAATATAGCATAAATAGGACTTTTGGTATAGCTCAGGGCTAAGGCCCTGTATTCAGTTCCTAGCACCGTAAGTAATAATAAAATAAATGTGCCTTTATAAACTCCCCTTTCATGCACATTATATACTATCTTTACTATTCAAAAATTAGACATACACATCAGGAATTTAACGTTGTTAAGGTAGTTATAGCTTCGATCTGAAAGTTATTCAGAACTTTTTTTTTTTCTGGTCTTGATGATTCAACCCAGGCGTTGCATGTGATAGGGAAGCATTTTATCACCTAGCTACTCTCTCAGTTCTCAAGATTTTATTCTTTTTACCTCAAGACAATACTATTTTTTCTCGCTCTCAAAGTCAAAAGAAAAATGTAGTTTATGGTCAAATCTTCATGACTGCCCCAGATTTGTGTGTTTAGATTCTCATCATAATTCAAACATTATTTCTTCCTCTGTGTCTTTCTGTTTAGTTTTTATGTTGTTGTGTTGTAGTTTTTAAGATAAAAATGGCGAGAGAAAAACATTCCAAAATAAACAACTGGACTAATCTCATTACATCAACTTAATATAAACCGTAAATACCTAAATCCTTACTATATCTTCTACCATCTGATTGTAAAGGACATGGTTAATCTATAACAATATTTGCTATTTTACTAAAACAGCATGTATTATTTTCCTTCCTCCTTCTGCATTTAAAAATGTTTCAAAAATTGTATTCAACCTATTATTATGGAGTAAGTGATTGTAAGGCAAACCAGAGAGGGCTCTCTGATGGTAATGATATTCTGCCCCTTTATCTGTGTTGTTGTTTGTGGGAAACATTCTTTGACTTCTTTGAAATATTTAACAAGCTGTATAAATAAGATCTGTGCATTTTTAGTAAAAAATTGCTAGTAAGTATTTTGGAGATAATGGAAATTTTCACAATAAATATCTGGTTTGCATTAATTTTTCAGTTTAAAACCTGCATTGTTAATAATGAGTAAAATGTAATTTTTTCTAGATGTTAATAATGACAATTATATTTAGGTTCATATATTTATAGAATATACAAAGATAGAACACAATAATTCTTATGTTTCAACCCCCAAATTATATAAAAGAGCAAAAAGGATTTGTAAAAGACAATAGTTAATTAGAATAAGAACTAGAATTAGAAAGTAGCTCACTGAATAATAATGTCTTTGATGTATTTTAAAATAACAACTGGGTCATTCTGTAATTAAACTTACTTGATAAAACAAAGAAGTCCTCAAAATAAGACAAATAAAAGCTTAGGCAAGATACAAAAGCTGAAATTACCATCTCTAGTCATTTACATTTCATTTTACATATTTTTTTTAACAAATGTATTTTCCATGATCTTAAAATTTTACTTTGTGGGCTGCCGTGAAAGGTCATAAACAATTATGAGGAGCTACAGTGTCATGTTGTTTACCTGCCATAACTGCAAATGATATCCTGAAGTTAGTAAACTAAGTGAAAGAAATGAAATATATTAAGCTTAAAGTACATTGTAGTGTATATAAAACACTGGCTATGTTGAATCTAATTTTATATACATTCTAGTGATACATTTACAGAGGTAAATTTTTTTCTGCTATTGCATCTTCTGTTGTAAACTATGATTTTTATTGTAGCTTTAGAAACATGAAGATTGAGGTACACATTAGCACTTCTGCCTCTGGGACACTCTGAGGTCATTATATCACTGTGATTTGATACAGCAATATGTAATCCAGTAGACTTTTTGTTCAACAAAATATTAGAAGAAATAAAATAGTAAGTTTCCAAAATGATTAAACATTGAGACAAGAATAGCATATGCTGGGCTAAAAATAAAAGCTATTAATAAAAAGCCTTTCTGAAGTATTGCTGTCATCAAATCCATCTGTCCCTGGGAGGACTCAGCGTGTTGCTTTCCATTGCCAACAGAGCAGTCCTGTGTGCAAGGACTTTAAATGACCTACCCACCCATGAGCAGTTACTTCTATAGTCTTTCAGTTAGGTGACTGGGGCTTAATAGAAAGAACAATATTCTTTAAATCCAGTGAGTGACATTTCTGTCCTATTCTACCCCAATAGTTTTCAAACTCAAATATGCCATTTATTCTGTTAAAACCTCATTTGCCTTGTCTAGAAAATGCAGCCAATTCACTTTCAGTTGAAATAAATTGTTTGACCAATTAACATACAGAGATTTATAGGAAAAGTTATATAATTATACATTAGTTTCAGCATTATTGAGAGTCAAACCCTTTGAGAGAAAAGAAATAATGAGAGCATTACCTTTCAGTTTGGTCTGAAGAATAAAACTTCTCTAGACATACATTTATTCACTATGGAAGTTCCATGGTCATTTGATACTCACTAACATCCAAAGAGGCCTATTCGGTTATTAGCTACAATTCTCAGAAGTTTTGTCTTACATTGAATGAAAATGTGCTTTCTTATTGTTTATTTCCAATGTTGTCAAATTGCCTTATTTCATACAGAATGAATTTAAACTATTATTCTTCCTAATTCAACAGAGAAACATTTATTAAATGTAAATTAGATTGTTGAAATATACAGGATGAAATCTTATAATCTAACTGGGAACGTGAGAAACAGATGAGAACGTCAATCACTGAAATGCAGTGAACCCACATTGCTATACAGAAGTATGCATAGGCAGGCAGGGGAGAGAAGTGGCATCTACCTGAACTTGAAAGGATTAAGGAAGGAGGTAAAGTGGATACCGAAGGGTTCCTCAAAAAAGCTGAGGGCTGATATGCTAACAAAAAAGAAAAATATGCAGAGACATGTCTCGGCTGTATTCAAGTGCTTTAACACTTTTATACATTTTTAATAAATGTTTCTAAAGCTTAAATAACAAACTAGAAAAGCTTATTTTAGGGTTTGTCTGCAATTGGAGTAGAAGCTAACCTAATATCAAAGAATAAACTATCACATGCATTTGAAATCTGAAACAAACATTAAAACATTTGATGTAGCATTCTTAGCATTTAATTCTTTATTGAAAGATTAGTTGTTAAGTGAAACATATAAAGAGAAGATTTTTTAAAAGTTTCCATTAGGTTAAGAGTCTTTCAACCCAATTAATGGAATACAAATTTTAAAAAGTAATAAATTATTGATGTGAAGATAATAGCTGGAAAGTGTTCAGGGTAATATTAGACAAAGCATAAAAATTTAAAAAAGTGTCTATAAGCCTAAATTCTACACAATTTTTAAATCATGATTTTTTTTGAGAGTCTTGCAATGCAGCCAGATTGGCCTCAAGTTTGCAGCAATCCTTCTGCCTCAGCCTTTCAAGTGCTGGGATTAGAGATGTGCACCAGCACACCTGCAGGGCCAGCATGGCCCACTCACTCTAAAGCATCTTTAAAGTGTCTGTAAACCTTTCTCTAGGAGAAAAATATGAATTGCTTTTGATATAAGTAAAATTACAATGCCTTTGAAGACTCTGTTGTCAATTTTGGCTTGGAAAACTTTATTTCTTTCAAAGTCTTCTCCATAAAAATTAAAGATAATTTTAAAAATAGATAAAATTACTTTACACATAATGCATTGTAAATATTATAATTCATTTTAATAAATAGTATAATTTTAGGAGGCCAGCTTTTTTAGAAAACTCATTTGTGATTTTTTCATATGTCTAAGCCAGCTGAGAATCTAGAACTCTAGTTTCATACAGATTAAGTGATTCAGTGTTATAAATATACATAAAAAAGGAAACTAATTCATATATACATTTATGTAAACAGGTGCATATAAGTCATGTGAAAAAACTATGTCACACAATGAAATACCATGATCCTATTCAAATGAACATGATAGTTAAGTAGTTCATGTGGAAAGAATTCCTTTGTATGTGTCAAGATTTCAGATTAGAAGAGTATAGAATATTGTTTACTCTGAGCTTCATATAAATTGTTGTTCACATTTTATGTTTAGACCCATTATCAATGTTATCCCAGTGATTGTTTCCTCTTTTAAACTGTAGCACTTGGTTATATTTTATTGAGATTTAGAAAATGACCAGTGGAATGGCATCTTTCATGTTAGTATCTTTACTACATTTAATGTTTTATTGCTTTGTGAGGAAACAATACTAATAAAAAAACAGAAAGAGGAAAGAAGACATAGCCTTTCTGTGAGGAGAGGAGTTGAGAACATAAAAAGTTTGGCTGCAGGAACCTACAAAATAACCAGAACAAAGATGTTGAATGATCTACCCAGTTCTACATTATGGCCAGCCTTATTTCTCTACTTAGGTCATAAACTTCAGTGAAAAAGTAATGAGGTAGTTTTGGTACATAAATGAACTCAGTGTCTTGCCAGCCTTGGTTAGCAGGTAGTGAGAAGAAGGACTAAGGTCAGGAATACCACTGTCCTCTTTGTTACTGCAGTCCCAGAATATTACTTAAGAGTCTCAATATCCCAGACGATGCATCAGCTCCATCATCCTTAAAGATGACCTCATTTAAAAAAGACAATGCCAAAGAGAAGCACTTGTGGGCTAACAGAATATGTTCTTCTTCCGTGTCTCCAACATGTAGTCATTGTATAAAATATCAGCTTTCAAGACTCATGTTTTGTGGAATTAACTTTTCCAGCATAGTGGTACTCCATCTTAATTAGGCGGAGACGGTGCTGGTTATTATTAGACAGCAAACTCTTTGTAACTATGTTTCTGAAAAAAAAAAAAAAAACAAGAATAGGGATATAGAGGACATGGCAAAGGAAACTATAAGATAAGAGATAAGATAGTACGAACAGTCCATAAAATAATACAATAGAACAAAGATTAAACAAATCCTTTCTGTGCTTATCTCATTGTATTGTGATACCTTTATGACTCAAATGTCTTTAAAATGTAGAACTCTTTATTTTATTGCTGTTTGTAGCCTCAGCTTATGGTAACGCTGCTGCACATAATTTGTTCTATCAGTACTTTTGAATGGGTCCATATTATTTCACATGAATTTTTCAGGAACATTTTTCATGGTATACAGGGAAAACTGCCCGGACAGTCATTGTTATAGTCGATTACAATGGAATACCCTACTTAAATCAGAAATACCGCCTGTTCTACTAAAAGTGTATTAAAGTTAGATATTTGGAAAGCTAGAACCAAATTCAATTGCCCAATATTTTCCACATCAACAATATTTGAGTATAAATATCATAATATAAATTTTGATTTAGGTTTAAAATGATTTTATAAGTATTTTGTGTGCATATACATTTTTATTGACACAAGTGTAGAATATTCAGTTTTGAACAAAACCATTTTCTTTCGCTAATTTTACAAAACAGCATAGAATGGGGACAGAATGGCAGATGCTATTAGTATATTAATTAAACTATCAAGATATACTAGAAATAAAGTGAAGATCTTTGACAAAAAATTAGTTTTGCTGTTTCATGTGTTTTAGAATTCTATCAGTTATAAGAGAAGTCAAAGAAACTTTGGTGTGGGAACATTTTTCAGGCTGTATCTATACTTTTTGTAAGTGAGTGAAGCTTTCTCACTCTTAGAGCTGAAGAACTCAGGGCTGCAAAGGCCTGGACACTCTCTTCTTCTTTAGCCTCCCTCATTTGTCAAAATTCTTACATATATTTTTCTATTTTTCCATTTCTAATCCTGTTAAGCTCCTTAAACATAGCAGGCAGTCATTCATGCACACTATTCTGTGTGCAATTGAATTATTCTTCTGTTTCTCCATTCTGTTATCCTGATCCTAACCCACATTTTCTCACAAACCTCACACCTGATTCTCACGCTCATATGCTCCTCTGCCAAGTGCAATGAATATTTTTCTTTTATTTTCTGTTTAAGTGAAATGTTTCTTAGAGGCTTCTGGGAGAAATTACTGTCTCTGATCCTTCCTGTCATTCCTAGTCTACTATTCCTTCTCATCCATTCGAGTGGATTTTGTAAGTATAGGGGGTTCTAGGCTACTCACCAGTGGGGACCAGTGCAAGATCTAGAATTGAGTGAGCACCCAGTAATTCAGCCATGTCTCATGAAAAGCGGCAAAGCACCACACTGAGCAGGTACAATCGAAACTTGAATTCAAAGGACAAACAAGCAATTGGATATTATAAATAGCACATCCTAAGGGAAGAAAAAACCTGGGAAAACTAATTACAGAGAAAAACATTAAGAACCACCTAACAGATACATGTCATTAGCTTTGCAATTTGTTGTTGCCGAAGCGAATTGGTATTCACAGGTTAGAACTGGCAATGTCTAACTCATTCATTTAGTATATATCATTATATCCTGTTTAAAATTAAGTGATGTGCAAGCAAGGGTTTGTATTTCTGAAAGCATTTTAAAAATCTGTAATTAGTGAGTATTTCTCATCCAGCACTAAATGTCTGTACTTCCTAGAATGTAGTAAAACCCAAGCTCTCAGTCTGTAATTTTAAGTGCTATAGGACAAATTATACTCCTGGACACATGATTGGAAGTCTTAGGTCTGCAATACATCAGACTGTGACTACAAGTGGAAATAGACTTGTTAGAGGGGAAACTCTGTCAAAATTAGGTCATTACAATGATTCTTAATCCATTTATGACTGTATATCCTTACACAAGCAGAAATAAGGACACAGATATTTGAAGGTAATATGAAATGATACAAGGAAAAGATGACCACCCAGACGACCACCACCACCCAAGTAAAGGTGAAACGCCTAAAACACATTTGCCTCACTACACTCAGAAGGAAACAATCCTGCCACCATCTTAATCCAAGACCCTTGATGTCTCGATCTGCAAGACAACAAATTTCCATTCCTCAAGCTATCAAGTCTAAGTGGCTTGTTGGGAAACCCTTAACAAATGAATAAAGTAAGCAATGAACTCAGTATCAAAATAATATAATAAACTACAATTTTGTGTCTTACCTACTTCAGTAATGAATTTCGTCCTTTGTAAAATCATTGAGAACATACCATCTTAGTTTATACTTTAAATGTCATATTCAGTTAGTTTTGCTTTTCTTCCAAGTTTCTTTCCTCTTTTACGTTTTCAAAATGTTTCAAATTTTGATTTGTTGAAAGTGTTTCTTATTTAGAGCTATGAACTGAGTGACCCCAACAGAGCTATGTTTGCAATGTACTTTGTTGAAGATCCTTAAAGAGAAAAGCAATTGAAGAAATCAAGTAGATGTCCGATATTTGGAGTCCTCAGGGATATATTCCGGTGACATGTGAAAGTCCAATTATTTCCTCTGCTTTATAGGCTTGTTTCTCTACTTAGAAAGTGGCTATTTTCCAAGTTACATCAATTACTATTTTCTAAAGCATAGGGAGCATTTCAAAATTATGACACCACGAGATAATTAAAAGTCATGTCTCTGGTTAGTTAATATCAATTTTGGATTGATAATGGAATATTGCAATAAGATAGGTAATTAAATGTAGCATAATTGGCTGATGTATAAACTGTTGACACCTAACTTTCACTTTTCCCAAGGTATAGTGAAGGTATGACAACAATTTGCCTGTATAGTAACAAAATACAGCAAGTGGAGAATAGCTTTAGATAAAGCAATACTTTTTTAACATCATAAAATGTAATAAACAAGGATCTGTAAATAAAATCTTCTTAAATATCTTTAATAATTAGTAAACAATAAAATTTACTTTTGAGTATGTGTAATTCAAAACTACAGGTTTATTTGCCAAAAAAAGCACTCAAGTCAGTTATCTCTTAATTTTTAATACTATTGACTATTTTAAAGAATGCAATTTATATGCTGAAATAAAATATAATGGAGATAATACATGTTTCTATTCTAGTTATACATGAAACAGAAGAATTGAGAGAAATGAATATTCTGGAATGAAGTTGATAAGTATCATTAGCTTGACTTTAAAATCTTAATGAAAATACTGCAGGCAACAGTACTTCTCAAAATTTGTTAGGAATAGCGAGTTGTATTTTGTCACTGGGGCAACCCTAACAAAACACAAGAAATTGATTTAAACAACAGAAAATGTTCTCACAGTTTTGGAGGCTGTAAGCTCAGAATGAAGGTGCCTCTCTCCTTGACGTGCAGATGGCCACATCCTCCCAGTGTCCCCACCTGTTTTCCCCTCTGTGCATGTGTCTCCCTGGTGTCTCTCCATGTGTCCAATTTCCTCTTTTTGTAAGCATGCTAATCAGCTTGGATTAGAGCCCACCTTCATGCCCTCATTGTTGCTTAATTTTCTCTTCAAAGGCCTTACCTAGGGCCGCATTTCTGTGGTACTAAGAGCTAGAGAGCTTAAACTAATGAATTTAGGCAAGGAAGGTCTCATAATGCAGCCCACGACAGAGGTAAAAAAATATTCCAGATTCTTGCCAACCCTTTTTTTGAGTAAAAGCCTTGTTTATTTATCTAGAACTTTGGGTAGCAATTTACCTGCATATTTAGGTGCAATGTTTACCAACTAAAAAATGTAGTCTTTGGAAATTACTTCCTTGCATTCAGTCTCACTATAGTTTCCTTTTTTCCCATTAATTAAATTAAGAAACATTCATCTTTTCAAATTTTACGCATCTGATATCTCTTCCTTTCTGAAAATATGTGATATTTTTTCTATAAAACAAAAATAACTCTATCTCCTTCATTTCCTTATTCATAATAATGAACATCAAACCTGTGATTTATCACAATAGCTCTTTTAAGTAAAATTGTACCTAACATAGACACAATATTTGACTAAACAAAGATTATAGTCTTCTACAACAAAAAGGAATTACTCAGATTACCACTTGTCATTAAAATATAAGTGTTCGCAGAAAGATTGCAAAGGCATATAAGAACTCTGTTACGGGACAAATTTATGAAATGCTACTGAAGAATATTTCAGTGGAAAAAGCTAAGAGGAAGACCAAAATAAATACAAACAGAGATGATTAGGACAGATAACATCGGTAAGCACGGCTGGAACAGAGAGTGGTAATAAACATCATTTATGCATGGAAATGTAAACTGTATCACACAAAATTCCATATTATAAAAGAATAATTGTAAAAATTGGTAGTCTATAGAAGGAAGTTATTCTGTAAATAGCGGTAGCTAGCTTCAAAAGTATCTGGAAGTTAACATTGATTTGACTATTGAATATCTGTAATAAAGGTCACAGAAGTTTCCGGGTGAACTTCTAGAATTTTGATGTGTGGAACTAGGGATATTAGAATGTGTTTGTCAAGAAATGAAGGCTGAAGATCTGTTTTAAAGGAGGAAACTGGATGCTGCTCAGACCATGGTACGGTTGAGTTGATCTTTGAATGTCTAAGCATAAAACTCAATCAGATAGTTACTTATATAATTATTGAGCTTTATAGAAAAATTTAGACTGTGAAGATATGTATTTCAAAACCTTTTTCTGGTTTTTAAAATATGTAATTATAGAATTGAGTTAATATAATAATGTGTATGGCATTATGTGCTACACACACATGTATTTTCTAAATAACAAATATAAAATAACAGAGCACTTTCAAACTCAATCCTGGAAGGAAGTAGCATGTTGATTCCAAGACCAGATAATGACTCAACTAAGAAAGAAAACTGCATGCCAATCATTTTAATGAATATAACTATAAAGATTTTTTATAAAAAGTACAGTTCTGCACAATAATGGAAGTAACAGTAAAGAGACAACCTACAGAATGAGAAAAATGTTTTGCCTGTTACTTCTTGGATATAGGACTCATACCTATTATATAGAGAGAACTCAAAAAAAAATTAGGCCCCTGGATATATAAGACTCTATTAAGAAATGGGCAATTGAAATGAATAGCTATTTCTTAAAAGAGTATAAATGACCTATAAATACATGAAAAAATGTCCAACATCTCTAACTACTAGAATGTAAATTGAGTAATACCAAGATTTCATTTTATTTGGGAAAGAATGGCTATTATCAAGTAATAAAGTAATAACAAATGCTGGAGAGGCTACTGGTGAAAAATGAAATCTTTTTACATTGTTATTGGGAAGGTAAACTAAAACATGCAACCACTATGAAAATCAATATGGAGATTCCCCAAAAACTAAAAATAGAAATTCTATTCCACCCAGCTATTCACCTTCTTGGCATCCTCCTGAAAGAGCAAAAGACATCATATTAGAGAGATGTCATGGTTTATGTTGGTGGCCCCCGGCCTCATGCATTCGCATTATGCATTTGTGATTGGTTTATTGTCTAGTGCTTGGATTGGTGGTATCAGTGCTACACCCTCCTAAGGGGTGGAGCCAGGATGTAATGTAATGCCAGGAAGAAGGTGTGTCTCTCTCTCTTGCCGGTTTCTACCTTGCCACGAAGGCAGCTGCCATGAACTGCGGCCCTGCCATGCCACCCTGCCTTGGAGCCAACTGAGTATGGACTGAAACCTCCAAAAACTGTAAGAAATAAATCTTTCCTTTCCATATATATATATATATGACAAATGTTTAGCCTTGCTGGTAAGCCACTCAGGCCATGTGGGAACCAGGAAGAGAAAAGTCAGATAGCCCCTCCTATGAGCCTACAGGCACACAGGTTGAAATCAACAACCCCAGCCCCTATTCCCCTATACAACTGGCTAGTTTGGAGGACAGGCTGAGTTGATAGCAACTGAGGTACAAAAAACAACTGAATGCTTATATTTTTTGTCTGACTTTGCTGTCCTGGGACCAGCGGTCTGAGCATCTACAAGGAGGATAACATTATGCAATATAGCAATTACGGCTGATTTCTTTCTATTTTGCTTTTGAAATTCAATATTGTTCTGACTTGTTTTGTTCCCATTAATCATTTTGTTTTATTCAATATTCTGTTTTGATTTGTTTTATTCTGTTTTGGTTTCATTTTGCTATACCTGATGGAGTGGACAAGTATTGTGAAGATGATAAGTTATACTATGGTAACCATTGTTGTTTTCCTATTATCCTACTTTGAAGTTCTGCACCAATTTTATTGTTTTGTTTTAATTTGATTTGTTCTGCTTTATTTTGTTGGGTTTTATTATATTTAAAATTTTAAAAAAATCATTGGCACACTGACAGTGGTCTGACAAAAATTGAGTTTCTTGGCTGCTTAATGGTGTCACTGAGCTTCACAACATCCCTTGAACATCTGTGCTTTTTAAATTTATCTTATGATACTGAAAGATTTTTTTGGTGATTAAGAGTT